>PVJS01022909.1:0-30099 GCA_004027185.1 Glis glis | reverse complement strand
GAGAAAACCTCAGATGAGTGAAGGTGAACTAACTGGGGGAGACGGGAGGGAAGGAGAGAGAAACAAACTGGAGCCCAGGATGGACTTACACAAAGATATCAACTACTATGCTGAAAACGGGGAGGGGGGAGGCGGGGGGTGGGAATTGGGGAGGGCTAATTGACCAATGAGTGCATGTATATGTCTACCACTCTGAAATCCTTCAAGATGTATGTTTGCAATGCACTAATAAAAATTAAAATAAAAAAAAAATAAAAAAATAAAAAAATAAAAAAAAATATTTTCCTTATTTTTATTTTTAAAACCACTTTATTGGGAGATTATCAATATGCAGACAGATGTATGTATTTAATGTGTACAACTCAAGTTTGGAGATAAGTATATACCATGAAATCATCAATGCAGTCTATACCACAGACCTGTGCAATGCCTTCATAAGTCTCTCTCATCTTCATTATCCTTTATGATAAGAAACAACATTAGATCTACCCTCTTAGCAAATTTTTGTATAAAAATATAGTATTATCAGCTGTAGGCCCTGTACAATAAATCTATCACTGTACAATAAATCTTGGAGACTTACTCATCTTGTTTAACTGAAAATCTGTATAGCTGAAATTAGCCCTTTTTCTAATATTTTCCTGTTTCCCTCTTTTCCAAGTCTGTGACAACTAGACTCTCATTCTCTGCTTCTAGGAGTTTGACTGTTTTAGATTTATCATAAAACATTAGTGTGTATCCTTCTGTGTCTAATTTCACTTAGCTTAATGTCCTCTAGGCTTATCTATCTTGTTGCATAAGATTTATCTATCTTCTTTCTTAAGGTTAATTTTCTTCTTGTTACAATACTAAGAGTTTAAAAATACCCCCAAAACAGAGATTCCCAGGAGCCAAGATTTAACCAATTAAACAAATCAATAGATGTGTCATCTACCTGATAAATGATTTGAATCTTATTTTAAGAGCTCTTAAGAGGAAGAAAATAGTCTTCTACTTATTGAGCTATTAGAATATAAAAAAATTCCATGTTTTGGAATTAATACCGAAGCTAAATTGTTCACTTGAGATTGTATATTTTGAAGAATTTATAGTGGGCACAACACTTCATCAGATGGGAGCTCACACTGAAAAATAAAACCATGCTCCTTAAAGCTGTAGTTATTTCTACATTTTAATGGAGAAGAAAAAATGATTTGTTTTAGGTCCCTGCACTAAGGATGCAAGCCCTAGACTGGTCTGGAAGCACAAAGGTGAGAACAGGGAGATAAATAGCAAATTCAATGATACATTCTCTGCACAATACATATAAAGCTCTCGGGGTCCAGCCTGAGAGTGGCACGAACTGGGTAGGGGGTGAGCGCCGTGGCCTGAACAAACACCCCAGGCCGGGAGACAAGTCAAGCAAGATCTCATTTATTCAGGAAAAACTCGCACTTTTAAAGTACGGGTCATAAAAGAAATTCCAAAGAGATAAGCTGGGCCCAATGGGATAAAAGGTAAAGCAATTTCTGCCCCCCTGTGACCTATCATAGGCGAAGGCACCCGTTGTAAGGAGGTAACTGCCTATGACAGTCTTCCTGTGGTCAGGGGGAGTTATCTGCAGCCCCTCCCTCTGCGGCATCTGCCAGCGCCATCTTGCCTTTGTTATGCTGAGACACTGCCACATAGAAGAGGCCTAGTACTCTAGAGCAGGCTTCTGTTATTCCACCAGGCCCTCTCGGGGCACTGGGTGGAGGGCCCAACATCTCCTTCTTTTGTTTAAAACCGGCGGTCCTGCCTGTCTTAGGTTGCCCTGCTCAGGATTCAGAAGGTGCCCGTCATGGGGGAGGCCCAGAGCTAGCTGGGTCCCCTGTCTTAGGTTCATCTGACCTAGCAGGATCTTACCCGTCTCTGGCTATCGACCGGGCTGGGGTTTAATAGTTGGGGCCCTCGTACTGATTGGCCAAACTCTGATATTGGACCTCCATTTGATGGATTTGGATGGCATGGAGTTGCTTTTGTAGGAAGGAGGTTAGGGCATTAAAGATGCATGGCACTTTAAATGAGTTCTTATCTTTAACTCATGAACCTCATCTCCTAAATATTGAACAACTTCATACAAGGCATTTACTTTATGTTCTAACCTATTATCTATATCTTCCTATATCCCTAACACTAAGGTAACATTCTTAGACAATTGATTAACATAGGTAGCCGTCTGTACTTCTTGGGATAGAGCTACTGCAGCAGTCGTAGCAATGGCTATAAAAGTAATTAAGGCTGCAATGCCTGCAATAATTAATCCAACCATTCTTCTTGGTCTCCATTTCTTGTAGCACTTGTAATCCTTTCTCACTATACCATGGACCTGATACGTTAACAGGAATCATAACAAAATAAGGTTGTTGAAGTATTATCACTTGGGTGTCATTAGATGTCACAGAAATGCAATTAGTAATGGTACAATTCTCACAATTAACATTAAAAACATGAGGATCAATAGTAATATTAATACTTCCTACTAATAACACATAAGGTAAATTGACACATGCCATAACAAGGCCTTTTAAAAGGGCATCCAGATAAGTTTGTCTGGTTGCTCATTTTATGCAGTTATTTAGTCCTTCCATGCGATTACATCCAGATCATGACCAGTTATATTGCTCATGGCAGCAGCACACTTCCAAATATATGTCTGTTGATAACCTGAATTAGCCCACCATAGTCCAGCAGACAATCCCTTAGCCCAATCACCAACTTTAGTTTGAGGGTCCTCTTCAGTTCCTCCTTGCTGATTCCCAGACCAATCCAAAATAAACCTATCACTTTCAGTCACATTATATCTCAAAGGTATCTCCCCCAAGCATCTTCTCCATTCCCTTCTTCTCTGTATCCCCCTTGTCCAACAAGCACATGCACATCAGTCTCAATAGGCCACCCTCTTTCCAATCCTGAGTAATTAAAACTTCCAGCTTACTGCATCCTCAAATGTTTTGTAGCAGGCTGAGCAACAATCACGAATCTTTTCACCATAATTTCTTGTCCTTCCCATACTGCAGGGTGTAATATAGGCGGATCAGGAACATAAGTCCAGTATATTTCAGCCGAGGTCATCTGTAGAAATACCGTTATCAGCCACGTCTGCCACATCATCTTCATTCTCCAGCTCCTTCTCAGGTACTCATCCAGCAAACCACACCAACCTCTCAGGAAGCCACCTTGCCCCTTCTGCATCCTGCGGAAAAGCACACACATGCCCTTGCCCCTATATTAACACCGGGTCGGGACCATGCCATTGTCCCGTGCAAGGATCCTTCAATCTCACTTGAACATAAATATCTTGAGTGCGTGGATGCCAAAATCTGTCTGTAGCAGAGCGGCCTTGTACATCCACATTTAAAAATTTCAAAATAAAAAGTGAATGCCTTGTACATCCACATTTAAAAAATTCAAAATAAAAAGCGAATGATTTAAAGAATTGGGGGTATATCTCCCCCCTTTTTTACTTGTATGGCCCTATGGGCGCATTTTCCAATCCCTTGGCCTTGAGGATTGTAGGGAATACCAGTTTTAAGCTCAATGTTAAATTCATGGCAAAAATTTTCTGCAATTACCTGTTTCGTTGCTTCCCCAGTCTGTGCAGTAGCCATGAGAAATCCTGAATATGTATCTATAGCAACATGCACATACTTTAGTTTACCAAATTTGCCGCATATGTCACTTCCTTTTGCCATAAGTGATTAAGTTTTAAGCTTTGAGGATTGACTTCAAAATGCGGTATTGAAATTTGTTTTGGGCAGGAAGCGCATTTCCTGCTGCTAAAGGACCAGGTAATCCTGTATGAGCTCTTATATGACCTACAAAATAAGGATGCTTCCTATCATGAATGCGTTGTAGAATTTGTAAAACTAATTTTACTTGAACATTAGCAGTATTTATATATACAACAGTTTCAAGAACTTGTAAAGTTTTAGCTACATAATGACTATCTATATACAAATTAAAAGCAACTGTGGCTAATTCCTGAAATACTATAGCTGCAGCTGTTAATTCTACTACCTAAGCTGATGCAGGAGCTGTTTTAAAAGAAAAACATTTATTTTTGAATAATATATACTGCTTTCCCATTAGATGATTCATTTATGAATACCAATAAAGCTTCTGCTAAAGATCCCTGTCTCATAATTTTTGGAAAAACTAAAGCATTATTATTTAGAAATTGTAACAATTTATGTTTAGGATAGTGATTATTAATTTTACCCTCAAAAGCTGTGAGAGCAATTGCCCAAGAATCCATATTTTGAAATAACCAACTTACTTGATGTTTAGAGCTCCTATCGAGGCAGGTTTTCTTACAAAATATTTTTTAGATTCTGTCCTAATCATTTATACTAAGCATGTAACTGCCTCCCAATAAGGTGTGAAAACTCTGGAAAGAGATAAAGGTAAATGGATCCACAGCAACGGTCCATTCTGCCATAGAATAGCAGTTGGTGTATGAGCAGTAGAAAATATATAAGTTGCCCAACTTTTGGTATAATCCAAATATTGTACTTGTTGCTGTTCTATAGTTGACTCTACTATCTGTAACGCCTGCCTACCTTCCTAAAGTCCTCTCTGATGCAGGGCTGGAATCTTCTTTTTAAAATATCAAACAAGGGCTTTAATTCTCCTGTGAAAATTTTTAAATATGGTCGAAGCCAATAGATGTCTCCCAATAATTTTTGAAAATACTTTCTTAGGAGCAATCCTTGTTCTTTTTACAGTTTTCTGCAAACAGGCATAGGCAGCAAGCAACACTCCTTCTTGCTTATGAGCTAATAAAATATCATCCATATAATTAATAATATATGCCTGCCCATATTGCTTCCTTACTTTTGATACTGCTTGAGCTACAGACTTCTGGCACAAAACACAAACATTATTTTTTACATAAGCATATCCTCTACCAAGAGTTATTAATGAAGATGGACCTTTCCCTTTTCCATCCAAGGGATCCGTTTAGAAGACCTGAGGAATAAGTTGAGTCAGTGAATGAGTTTCCATTGCATGTCTCTGAGACGCTGTAAGAGAATCACTTTTAATCTGAATGGAAAAAATTTTAAGAGTAACAAGAAAAATCCTTAGGGAAAGCATGACTTCATATTTCCCCTTTTTTGTTTTAAAAGAGATTTTTGAATTGAGGTTAATAGGTTTATGGCTGATAAAGCATCTGTAATATTAGTAAACAGTTATAGAGACATGTAAGGAAAGTATTAAATAAAATTATTAGGGACAAGAACAAATCCAGTTTGTATAATAGTTTAGATAATATCTAATGATATAAAACAATTTTTATTTAAACATGACCTTTATATATAATTATTATTATTACCCAAAGCTGATGCACATATTTAGGGTTACAAGCTTCTATGAAATATTTAGATAAACCTTTGCTTATTTAGATTTTCTCCCTTGTGTAAAAGGGTCAGGGAAACAACACAGAATCATTAAGCTGAAACATGAAAAGGGCAGTTAATAAATCTCTTGAATTTCTTATTTGTGGTTTTTGTTTGAATGTTTATGAAGTAGACAGGATCTCCCAACCTGCAACATCTTTACAGGCAGTAAAACAAAGACCTTAATGCAGGGAACAGAGGTCGGCCTGTATCTTCTCAGCTGTAAGAGGCCATTGATCCACGCTAGGAGTCTTCTTTAGGTTAAACAAGCAAGATACAGGGAAGCAACAAATCAATTGCTTTAGGAATGTTAATGGCCACTGATACTGATAAGGCACCGAAGAGACTAAGTTAAACCACCCTATTTGGGAGGAGCCAGCCGATGTTAAGACTGCTTTTGGCTAAAACTAGTGATAAAAGCAATATGCATTGTATTTATAACCTCTTACAGAAACATGATTTTGATTGATTATTTACCTAGGAAAAAAGGCATTTGTTAATAATTCTAAGGACATTTTTATTTTAATCTCATGAACATATGTTAGATTTATTCAGTTGTTAGAATTTACTTAAGTCACGTGAACTTAGAGGCATTTGATCTTATGTTTTCTTTAAACTTAATGAGCTCTCATTTAACAAGCCTCTATGGTACCATATAGACAGACACATTACATTGACGATATGAGACATCAACAGGTCACACATACAGGCACACAGACACACATGTAGATAAAAATCTGCACAGTTGGCAATGCCCGGTTAGCCTACCATGGGTGACACTGAATTAAATGTATTCAGGTGGCCACTTTTGTCCTCCCATGGCAGGTAAACAGCACACAACCACTGTTTATCTGTTTAGGATACCAAGAGAATTAACTTTTAAATAGCTTCTGAGTAAAGATAGAGAAGAAACAACAACAACAAAAAATAACATCAAGGTCCTGCTCTTTCTCTGGCTGTGCTAAAGCTATTAAAGGAGGGAAATTATCACTCTGATGATACCTAGTAGCCTCCTCTCTAAAATCTCTGCATCTCCTGGATCTAAGGACTTTTTGCCAAAAAAGGATTGCAAGGCTTTTTGATTCAAGCTTAGTTCCACTTTCCCTTGCTACTTTATTTCACACAGGCCTTAGATACACTTTTAGAGCATCAGAAATGAGCACAAGGTCATTAACCATACAATGTTAATACTTAACCAAGCAGGCAGAATGTTCTCAGACAATCTTCTTACTCCTTCCTGGGACAAAGAACAGTCAAGTCCTCCCTCCGAGATAGAGAAATTCCTTCTGTTGAAACTTTCAGCACACACATCAGCAGATCTAAATCCATCCATTTAGCAGGGCTTGCACCTCTCAAGGCTGCTCAGGAGTAGAAGGAGTAGTAGAAGTAGAAGTAGAAGGAGTAGAAGGGGGGGTGCAGATCCGGCCTTCAGGGTTTTTTCAGTATGGGCCTCCTTAGGGGGGCCAAGGAGGGAAGCACCCCTTAAGAGCGGAAACGGTTGGGAGAACTCCCAGAGGGGGAATTTCTCCCTGATTTATCTGAGCCTTTTTTATGAGAGTTTCCACCCTGTCCCAGGTCTCCCAATCAAAAAGATCAGCAGCTGGGAGCCACGGGGCGACCTTAAGCAGACAATCCCAGGACTGGGCTGCCTGCAAGTCAGAAAGATTCAATCCCTGGCTTTTTAAAAGGAGATGAAGAGATTCAAGGGCTGGGTCAGGTTTAGAATTCGACTTACCCATAATTTATGGGTGGACACTCACCAGAGACCTGATCGACTAGCCTGCCAGTTTCTTCAAAGTAGGGAGAAGATTCCTCACGTGCCTTACACGCCTCACATGCCTTACACGTGTTACACGCCTCCACGGGGCACCAGCCTCTCGGGGTCCAGCCCGAGAGTGGCACGAACTGGGCAGGGGGTGAGCGCCGTGGCCTGAACAAACACCCCAGGCCGGGAGACAAGTCAAGCAAGATCTCGTTTATTCAGGAAAAACTCGCACTTTTAAAGTACGGGCCATAAAAGAAATTCCAAAGAGATAATCTGGGCCCAATGGGATAAAAGGTAAAGCAGTTTCTGCCCCCCTGTGACCTATCATAGGTGAAGGCACCCGTTGTAAGGAGGTAACTGCCTATGACGGTCTTCCTGTGGTCAGGGGGAGTTATCTGCAGCCCCTCCCTCTGCGGCATCTGCCAGCGCCATCTTGCCTTTGTTATGCTGAGACACTGCCACATAGAAGAGGCCTAGTACTCTAGAGCAGGCTTCTGTTATTCCACCAGGCCCTCTCGGGGCACTGGGTGGAGGGCCCAACATAAAGCCATGTAAAGAGACTTGCTTTTGTATGCAGAGAATTCTGAGTATTCAAACTGCTCAGAATTCTTGAGTATTTAAGCTGAAAGTAATACACAGTTCCACTTTAAAGCCTTGGTTCTGCAGAAGGAGATATTAATCTCCTAAGGTTATAAACTACTGCCCACTCCTTAGGTGTATGTCTATGCTAATGGTCGTTTCCAGAAAAATGTCCTTTTACTTGCATCACATAAGAAGTAAATCAGCCTACAGGAGAAGATACAGAGACAGGATAAAGTGTGAACAGTGGACACAACACAAAATATGGGACAGAAAATAAGGGCTAATAGAACTGATGCAGTTCAATTAATGAATCTATAAAATACACGATACAAGAGAGTATAGATATATTCATTTTAATATGGAACCAACAATGATTTTAGGGAATGATGGATCAAACAGGGTCATTTTCATTAGAATAGGGTGTGTAAGACCTAAAAGTTAGAAGTGACCATGTGGAGGCCCCTTCCTCCTCAGGCAATGAGCAGTGTGAGGTCAGGTCTTAAGCAAAACTGTCATGACGTCTTCTCTTTCTTTTATTATACTAGAGTCCTCATGGGTTTAGGCCAGGTATGAGGTTCCCATTACAGTCCTATGAGGGCTTTAGAGATTCAGGAGAAAAATTTGTCTCCGCTGAGTATAACTCAACCCAATTCCAAGCAGAATTAATCGAAACCCTCCCCAACAGGGCTGATGCTCACGGTGGGCTCTGGAGCCTCTCCCTTTGGAATCTTGAGGTTACATTTATACTGATGTTGATTTGTAACTTCCCTCTTCCCTCCAACTCTTTCCTCTAAGAATAGAGAACTTCAAACCTTAGTAGATGATCCTGGCAAAGATGTAAGATCAAAACTGAACAGATAAAGACAAGGTGGATTATTCTCTAATTCAGGCACTGCTGAGCATCAATGCAGCAATCATTAGTTTGTGGCCAACTGTTTTTCTTGCTACCACTTTGCAAAGCCTGGGAGGAACGTGAATTACTGTGTGTCAATAATTTGAACTCCTCCAAGAAAAGTAACAAGTTCTGCAAACACCATCACTTGTCTGAGAGGTCTTACTGGGGGAAGAAAGATCACATACAAAGGGACATGGAACAGAGAGGGAAGGTGGTGGAGACACCTTGTACTTTCATGTTGAGAAGCTGACAGGTGAGATATAAAACTCAAAAACATCACAGCAGAAGAGATGGTGAAGAAGGCACTCGTACACAAGGAGAGGGAGTTAATTCTTTGTGTGGGTGGATCCTCATCAGGCAAAGACAGCAGGATCCACAGATGACTTCAGGAAACTGTTAGCAGCCATCACAAGTATGGGAATGGCAGAGCCTGTGATGAGCAGAAACAAGGATCAGAGCTGAATGACAGGGGGCCCTACGTCCAGTCTCCCTTATGAACCTTCAGCGTCATCTCCCCTGAGACCTACTCTATGTTCCCTCTATAGATTCAATTTCTCTTTTCTTCCTGCACAGATTCTCCTTCAGTCTTCTTAGGCCCCAGAGACCCTCAGCAGCAATGATAAACTCCCAAGTGGTCATTACTGCGTGTCCAGTTCTGCACTTACTCAGCTTAGTACTGAGAGAGAGGAGAGAGCCAAGGCCGCTCCTGGCCTTCTTGCAATCACATTCCATATCCATGTCTCTTTCCTCTTACTCAGCTCTCTCCCCCTGCCTCCAGTTCACGATTTCACTCTCTTCCTGCCAAGGAAAGAGTACTGGGGAACTCTACAGTGTCTGAACCAGGGTGTGGGAATGACCCTGGGGACTCTGGTGCAGCACCTGGGAAGATGGCGGCTTCCCAGGAAGAAAGGGAAGGTGCTGGGATTGCGCTCCTACCTGCATGGCTGCGGATCCAAGCCACGGCCTTCCTTTCCAGAAGCTCCCACTCCTTCTTCCAGTCCTTCCCATTGGCATGCAGCCAGATCACGGCCAGGATGGAGGCCCAGCCTGAGGAGTCCACGTGCTGCAGGACAGACAGAGACTCCCTGAGGTCACAGGCTGGGGCAGGGGGACCGGTCTTCACTCACAGCCCCCAACTGCTACCAGATGAAGCTCCCTGGTATCTCTACTTCCATCTACTGTTTCCAGGTATAACAACAGGCCACACACCCCAGGGCAAAGTCCACTGAGTCTCTGAGTAGAAAGGTCTTAGGTTTTCAATCCAGTGTCACCACCAGGTTAGTATTGGAAACCCCTAAAACACCCAGACAAGGATTACCCAGCTAGAGTCAAAGAAACATATGCATAGTTGCTTTAAATTTTAAAACGGGTCTTCATGTTTTTTATTTGAATTCTTACCACCTCCAGTACCCAAAACAGCATAAGAAAAGACCAATAATATTTTCAAAAGAAAAAAGTGATACATTCAGAAGTGAAATCATTTAACCTTCTAGCAAGTGAGTGAGGTAGGACTGAAGGCCAAATATTCTGATTCTAGACATATTGCTGCAAAGAAAGTCTCAAGGGCTAGGGATGTTGCTCAGTGGTAGAGCGCTTGCCTAGCATGCCCAAGGCCCTGGGTTTGATCCACAGTAAACCTCCCCCCCCCAAAAAAAAATAAATAAAATTTCAGCCTTAGATTGGATCATTGTTACCCATGAAATTCCACATGTTGTTACCAAAACATTTAGTTTTTTGAATGAGTCAATCGAGGAAAATTTCTGTTTTACATCATGATCCTTAAAATTTGTTAATGGCTATCATGACCTCTTTGAATAGTATTATTTCAGATCAAAATTCTCAGTTCCTTCAATTCTTGCTTACAGAGGACTGCTTCTGTCAAACTAGTTGGTACTCTCATGTTATTGTTCTAGTTTCAAAACAAAGGTCACAACAAGTTTTTAAATGTAACTCCAAAATGATCACACCTGTTAGTAAATGTTCTTAAGAAATTCTATGATCACAGCCCAGGAAGGCAGTGGCTTTCCACATAACCCTGTTGCCCCAGGAGTCGTGGTTCAAACATGCACATGCACATCATGGTAGCCGTCCAGCCCTCTGACGGTCGCACGCAGCTGCTCTGAAGCCAGCTGCTTCTCCTTGCTGCTTGAACACTTGAGAATTTAGATCAAAGACAATACTTGCTTTTATCCCTACCATATGTGCTGTTTGAGCTGGTGGTGTTTTTTAAGGAAAAATTACATCTTACTTTTTCAAGGACTTTGGGGTTCCTGAAGCTTTTGTCTAATATTTATCTTCCAGTTCTATCACCTGTAAGTATGAAGACCTTGGTCTACCTCCTCATTAACATCTTCATTGAAGAAAGAGCCCTATAAAAAATTCAAAGCTTGGTGGGTTTAAAAATATGCTGCCAATTGAAATCAATATATTATTTAATGCTGTGTGTTTTCAGCTAGTTTGTTATTTATCCAGACAGTACTAAAAACAGTCCAATTCCTTACTAAAGTTCTGATCAACTAGATCTCTTGATTCCCTTGGTTTCTTGGTCTTGTTGCCATGTCAAGAAAGGAAATATCAGTCGAGAATATTCTCCTCTCAGCAAAGCTACATTAGAACATCATATTCCTCGCATACTCTTCCAGGTATGTATAAATTATCCTTTTAATTCTATGCTGTACAAGAGCATTTTCCAATAGAAATACAAGGCTAGACATAGATGTAATTTAAAATTATCTAGTAACATTATGTTAACTGAGATTAGCCAATCACAAAAAAAAGAAGGGGCATATGTTTTCATTAATATGCTCAACCTAGGGAGTAGTGGGGACACAAAAGGGACTCCAGTGACAACAGAGAACCCTCAGTGGTGCAAGGGAAGTGGTACAACGGAAGGGGAAGGGCAAGAAAGAAGTGAATCTATAGAATTACTATCATAAGCAATGTGTACATATGAGATTATACCAACATCATTCTCAGTGCTACATGTGGGGGGGGGACACCAAGAGCTGTGTGCATGTATGTTAACACCAAACTGATATTTATTGTGATGTAAGACTACAATGCACCAATAAAAACTTGTAAAAAATAAATAAATAAATACAAATAAAAGTAAACAGGCCCAATTATATTACTACTTTATTTTTGGTGCCAGGCAGGGACTGAATTTAGGGCTTCAAACATGCTAAGCATGGGCTCTACTGGTGAGTTACACATTCAGCTATTAATATATTTATTTAACACAGTATACTAAAAGCAATCTTCATTTTAACATGAAACAATATAAAATTATTTTTGATGACATTATACATTTTTATGTTAAGGCTTTGAAATCAGCATATAATTCACAACAGAGCGCACATCCATTCAGTTACAAATTTTGTTCCTCAACTGTATTAGCCATACTTCAAAGGCTCAAAAGCCACATGTGACTAGTGAATATTGCATGAACGGTGAGATTATAGAACAGCTGAAGCTTAATCGCAATTCACATTTTGAAGGTTCAAACTGGTATTTGTACTTCACAATTTTGGCATTGGTCTTATATTTAACAAATTTTCAATGAGTAGTAGAATTAGCAAATTACTTAAACATTCTAAGTTTACTTTATTCTTGTCAGTGTTATTTCAATATTTGAAATGACAAGGTGGCTGGGTGAAGTGGCACACACCTGTAATCCCAGTACTTGGGAGGCAGAGACAGGTGGTTCAGAGCCAGATTTAGCAATTTAGCAAGGTCCCCAGCAACTTAGTGAGACCCTGTTTCAAAATTAAAAAGAAAATATAGGGCTAGAGGTGTAGCTCCGAGGTAGAATGCCCCTGGGTTCAATCCCTGAGACCAAAAATAAAAAAAAAGTTTCTCCTATCCTGACTTCAATTATATTCCATATGTCTAGACCATACACTTTATCAAGAATAGAAGCAATATGGAGACAGGGTTGGGGATTCTAAGACAGATGGTCCTAGCATTGAGTCTGCTGCTCACTGGCTCAGACACATAATTATACCTCTGTAAGCTTCAGTGTCTTCAGCTATAAACAACAACATGCATAACACCTACCTGATTTAATTGATGTGAGGAATAAATAACATCATGAATGTTAATTGCTTAGCACAGTGCTTGGCACAGTGTAACACCAAAGCTCATGAAGCTTTAGTGTTACATCTAAGACATTTGGCAGGGAATATCACTAAAGTCAAAGAGGATTTTTGCTTCCTCCTTGTCATTCATCAACCTTCACAGGAATTCTGACAAGCTAGCCCATTAATGAGTAACTTTCTACCAGATAGCTCCTTCTGCTCAAACATAACCAGGAAAACATTTAACTTCTAAGAAATTAATTCAGTCTATGGCCCTATGTGTTCTTTCTCAGGCGGGTCCCAATCCACCTGTTATGGTGTGTATTGGGGATGTCACCAAAAGACTAGAAAGCTTGATCCCCAAGCTTTATGGAGACGGGGTTTACAGGAAACAGTTGGATGGTGAAGCTCCTAACCTCATCAATGAATCCATTCATTTGATGGACTGGTAATATGAATGGATTTTTGGGAGGTGGTGGAAAGAGTAGGAGGTAGAGTCCAGGTGGAGGAAGGTGGGCACTGGGTCAAGCTCTGGGGACTATATCTTGTCCTTCTCACTTTCCCTCCCTCTCCCCCATGTCCTGGCTCTCATGAGATGAGCAGCTTTCCCCTGCCACATGCTTCTACCATGATGTTCTGCCTCATTTCAGGCCCAAAGCAATGTAGCCAGCTGACCACAGATGGAAAACTCTGAAACTGTGAGACAAAGCACACCTCTCCTCCTTGTGGCAAGTTTTCTTGTAGCATGTATTTTGGTCACAGTGACAAAAAGCTAATAAACACCCCAATACTCACTACCAACCTCACTCCCTCTAAAGCATTCCTACTCCACTGTGAGTCTCACCCCAGCAGGGTGTGCAGCCAGCATGTCTTCCAAACTCACACCCAGGACCTTGGCCAGACCTGCATCCAGATCCCAGGAACCATTTGCCTTTTGGAGGTAAATGAGCTGCATGAAGTCATTCTCTCCAGTCACTTTGAGAGAAAAAAACACAAAAGGATGGAAATTATAGAGCTTGGACTCTTACCACAGATAAGCTACAGAATTCAGAGAACTGGCTGTAGAAAGAGTGCTCCAGAGAGAAAATCCTTAGTCAGCATGTGCATCTATCTTCAAACCCAATGTGCAAAAGGATGACAAGTGAAACAGACGCAAACAGGAGGACAGCAGAGTTCTGCAGGGTCAGGCACTGCTGCAGGCCATCAGTGCAGGCAGAGATCGCAACAGTGCTCATTTAAGTAGATGTCACTATTAGAGCTATAGAGTGGCCCCTTGAAGAGCTCATAACGTGGTGTTTAGAGTTGATGTAATTGAGTCATGAGGGTTTTCATCCCAGCAGTGGATAAAGCCATTGTAATGGATTTCTCTGGGTGGTGGCCTAGGCAGGTAGGGTGTGGCTGGAGAAGGTGGGTCCCTGGGGCTGCAGCCTTGAGGGTTATATATGGTTTCCCCTCCCCTCATTCTCTCTCTTGCTTCTGGCCTCTATGATGTGAATAGAAAAGCCCATGAGCTCTCCCATTCTCCATTTCCTGCTGCCATGCCTTGAGATTTATGGTCCCCAGCCTCACATGGACTGACCTGAGAACCATGAGCTAATAAATCTTCCTTCCTCTAAGTTATGTGGTCAAGTCTTTCAGATTATGGCTGTGAAAATGCTGATGAATCGAGTCACCCAGAGTCCAGAGGGGCAGAGGCTTCAGGATCCTACATTTTAGGCTTATGAAGCCTGGCTGGACCCTGGCATACGCAGTGACTGAACAGATTTCACCTTCTTCCCGATGCCTTTCAAACAGATTGCCTCCTAGGTGGAGAGAGCTACAGGAAGGTAGAGCATTGACGATCACTTCTTCAGTCCCCATAGATCAGGGAAACAAACTAAGGCTCATCTCACCTCCTTGGTAACTTTCCAAACTTTCCAAGTGGATCTTTTCAGCAGATGCATTAGTCTTTTCCATTGCATGGGTAGGTGCTTTCCGAAACTTGCATTTGGTTGTCTTGCTCTGAAGAATTGCTTCAGATAGGACTAGTCCTCTATCTGATAGAAAAAAAAAATTAGTAAGAAAATGCCCCTGGATGATGCTCACTTAGACTGTAGAAGGCAGTGTGATTCATAGGCTTACTGGGATGCTCACCATTCTGTCTGAAGACCTTGGCCCTGGAATGACACATACTCATTTTATATGCATGGGAAGCTGAAAAACACCAATACACACATTGAGACCAGGCCCCACTTCTCTGCAGTAGGTCAAGATATTGAAGCTTGGTGATTTGAGACACATATCCTTCCTTCCATATCAGCTGAAGTCTCCAAGCTTATTGTGATATTTTTTTATTCCAAGAGCCCCTCTCCTTCACACACCCTAACCCTCTGAGCTCTCTACTTTGTATTGTGTTTTCTGAAACATGCTAATCCATCTTCCCTGCAACTTTACTGTCATTGCAAGATGTGCTAACTTAAAACTAATGCATCAGCTTCAAAAAACAGCTTTCTCTCTATTACTCTCACATGGTTGTTGCACAATGTACTGCACTTCAAGTACCAATGTTTAGGAGGTGGGGTCGAAAACCTCTTCAACAACTGATCATGACTCTTCCATCCTCAACCGGGTACCTTCCACATGTCCTCATTACTGTCAACTCCCAACCTCTTTGTCACCTCCCCTCATCCACAGAGGTATCTGAAAGCCAGACCATAGATAGGCCTCCACTCCATTCCCAAGTCTTCCATCATCTTGAGAGATTCCAGCACCCATAAAGCAACCTATCCAACATCCTAATGCAAAGCTACTTGACCTCCTCAAATCCAATGACTTCAGCCCGATTCTCCTTCAGCTAAACCCTCCCAAGCCAAGATGACCTTTTGAACACACAGAATTGCTCCTCTTGTGAGGTAGGGCAGAGGACCCAGGACAGGAAGGGGGAAAGCAGGCCATCTATATAAGGAAAAGAGATAGGGAACGTTGATAGATACAGAGATAATAGTGCAAGTTAATACAGAACTTCAACCCAAGAGTGATCAAAGGGGAAAGAACAGGCAGTGCCAGGTGATTACAAGAGCCCAGTAACATTTGGAATAGGAATTCAAATGAAGGATTGAAACTGGGCAAAAGACATTGGATCCCCAAGACTCAATTTTGATCAATCACAAAAGAGCAAATGGGGAGCCACACAAGGAATCCACACAAGGAATAAAAGCTCACCTCCCAAGGACTTCAATGGTTACTCTCTTTCGGGGACCCTCTTCCCCTTGTTGGGGGGGCTGTTTTTGTCTTCTCTCTTCCCGTGGCATAAAAGAGATCTTTATACCCTTATACCACCCTACTATAGTTTGTTGACTTTTAATTTTGCAGACAGGAACACAATAAGAGAAAAACCCACAGCCTTTGGACAGTAAAGGAAGAATCCAGTTATACTTGTAAAAAAATTGAAAAAAACCTTTTTAAACATTAAATCCAATTTTTCTAGTTTACTAACTCAGATATTCCTGTTTTACCTGAAGTTTGACTTCATCTGTACGAATTAAGTCCTTGATTCCTCTATTATTTTCCTTCCTTCTTTAATACATTTTGTGTTGAATCTAAATCTTGGGGCCAACACTTTCTGTCCTCTTATCCATATCTTCAAATCCCTATTAGTAATTCCCTTTCACCATTCGTCTGGCAAAATCCCAATTTTGAAATTAGACCAACTTTCTACCTGCTTCATTCTTCTGCCAAAGCTACTGAGTACTGTTGAAAAGAGCCACATGATCCATTGTTCTTTTTAGTTGTCTTGCCCCACTAAATCAATCAAGGTACCCAAATTGAAATGGACCCTCAACACTCCTTCACAAATGTCTGTTTCTCCCTGGGTATTCCACTTTCCAACTATCCCCAGTAGTTCTTTCAAATGTTGTCCTTTTCCTGAATCCCTCCTTCTACCATAGCCAGTCTTAGGCAATTCCAATTGTCAAACATCTGTGTTACCACTAACCATATAATAGTTATCAAGAAGGTAAACTGCTTTCAGATTTAAACTATTTTGATTTTCCAATGATTATGTGCATTTTCTACATTTTACTGCATTGCATTTTCTATACCCCCCCCCATAGTAAACCTCTCTGCAATGGAACACATTATGGTTCTTAAGTGTGAAAATTTTAACTCTAGCCAGAAAATATAGACATAGAGGAACAAGGAAAACAAGGCAATTTCACGGCCTTTAACAACCTGTTCCTTTAAATACGGTGCCGAGTTATCCAGGATCCATTATTATATAGGAGTCTGAACGGGATAGCACTCACCACTATGCCCAAACATCATCGAGGGTGCACTGCACAGAACTGGCCTTGGCATCTCCCTGTAAGCCAGGGGCCCCTGAACTGGCTGCTTGAGCTCCTTGTTTACAGCGATGAACGCAGTAAAGGAGCTGACAACTCCACTCTCCATGCTGATGTTCAGCACATCTGCTTTATCATTTGCTGGTGTCTTTCCAAAGCCCAAGTCTTTGTTCTGGATCAAGGACTTTGCAGCAAGACGGTGAATGGTGAGGCTGAAAGAAAAAATTCCTGAGAGGTAGAGAAAAATACCCACATTCCTGCTACTAGGCACTCTCAAAAGTTAGGGATATTCTCTAGTTCTCAATCACTATCTGGAGCATGAAAGGGAGGGAAGGGGGAGGGAATAGGGTGGGATTGGAGGGAGGGCTAAATGTGCAATGTGTGCATGTATGAAGTTCATACCCTGACATATATCAAAATGTATAATTATAATTTATAATGCACCAATAAATGAACATAAAAAGTTAAAAAAAAAGTTAGGGATAGTAGAGGGAAGAAACATCAGAAAAAGAGAAGAACGGAATGGCTTAGAAGGGAAAAGTGAATGTGGGCAAACATATTAGGCCAGAGTCAAGAGAAGGAAACCAACTAGCAAGGACAGAAGAGAAAATAGGGAGATGAGAGGAGAAGAAACAAACACTGTTTTCTCACTTGGAATCAGGCTTGGGTTGTAGAGAAAATGTCAGCTTATCCTCAGAACTCTGGCCATGCAGCGTGTACCTGAGGCGTACTTCTCCTGTAGCTTCTGCTGCCTACAAAGTGGAGAAGAACAGAAAGAACGACAAGCAGAGATCACCAGGAGCAGGAGCAGAATGGGTGCAGCTCCCCAGCTCAGCACGTTACAGTTTCTGACAAATAATTAGGAAGACCACGGAGCAAGAGACCAGCCATGGTGGGGAAGGTAGTCAGGGTTACCTGAAAAGTTCAATCTCAGTGAAATTCAAATCCCCCTACCAGCCTCAATGAAACTGTCAGGACAGTAGGTACTCTGCAGAGAGGAACAAACTAGAGTGGGGACTCACCTGCATCACCCCAGTCAGTCTGGCATAGACGATTAGCCTCTGACCCCTGAAGATAACCTTGGTTTCTGGGGAAAGCATTTTAACACAAACACCAGGAGGCAAATTCCAGCTCAGAGAGATGTCCTCCACTGCAGGCTGCAGAGAGCACTTCAGGGACCGGAGAGCCTGAGGGAGAAGAGAGAACAGAAGAAGCACAAACAGATGAGGACCAGGACAAGGAGGGCTGCGAGTGACTGAATGAGATTATGTGCCAGGTGCCATGGGACAGAGCAAGTGTTATACCTGAAGCCTATACTGGGATGTGGACATTATTTCTTTAGTTTTACACATGAGGATGCAAAAGCTGAGAGAGTCAACAGCATAACTGTGAATAAAGGAAATGTTAGGGAAAGGAGATCCCTGGAGAAGGGAATTAGAACAGAGATGGCACCAACTGTGAAAGAGGAGCTTAGAAATAGAATCAGAGTGGTCTTTTCCTTGTGTATAATAAAAATGGAATGTCAATTCACCACCCTATACCCATCTATTAGACATATTATACCGATTCCTTTCTTTCTATTTTGTATCCATTGCAGAACAGACTAGAATACTAAAAGAGATCTTGTAGCACAGAGCTGGAGTCTCAAACATGACAGCCAAAGCTCTTAGTTTCTATGTCAGGTCTTAAGTACAAAAGTCTCAGCCTCTTTCAGCATCTCATCTCTGGGCTTCCAGCTATTAGGGCCAGATGCCACTCCCTATACCACTATAGTGGACACACCTGCTGTAAGGCACAAAGTTTCCCCAGTGAGGATATAGCCTAAGCCTTGGGAATATGGGAAATGCATCCTGGAGATGAGCTGGGCTCCTGCCCCTGCAGCACCGTCCCCACCCTGTCTCATGCTCGGTCTGGATTCCTCACCTCTGGACACACAGACACCCCTCACCTTGAACTGCATCCTGTCCTTTTCTGTGATAAACTCTGACGTGCCCCCTGAAACCCGGGCAATGCCTTTTATTAAGCTGGTGGAGGCACCCTCTCCAATACCAAATGAGAAACATCTGCAATTGGAAAAGGATGGAAGTTAGAGGCAGGCACTCTAGAGTGGAATTATGAATATACACAGGATGGCCCAAACACATGATGAGATAGTCCACTTTTCTATCAAAAGAGTAATAGCTAACATTCATTCACCTTATTCTCTACTTTGGGAGCCATAATAAATGCCTTAAATTAACGGTGCAGCTTAATCAGCATGAGCCTTCCCAGAGGCAGGCATCTCTTTCGCTTCATAGATTAGGTACTGGGGCCCAGACAACCGAAGAAATCTGTCCAGGATCACACTAAATGGGGGAGGTGGGACTGGATCACTGGTCTCACTACAGGACTCCCCTGGTCAACCAAGGAAAAGAGAATAACTATCGCCATTCCTGCCTGACACTGTTCTGGCACCAGCTCTGCCTGGCAAGGTCATTCTTAGGGTTCAGAAGTGTGCTTTCTGTTTTTCAACTGGAAAGTTCTCTTGACCTAATCCATCTGCACCATAGTGACACTTAACCACAATTCAGTTCCCAAAACAGAACTGTCTATAAGCAGAGAATATGTTGGTAAACTAACACAAGCATTTTTAAAAGGCATGACAGAAGAGGTTTCCGTTGTAAATGAATACACTGGAATTCAGGCTTAGGCATCTCCAATCAAGCAAAATCAGCATTAGAATTAATGCTCTTAATTTGTGAGGATAAAAACCAGGTTTCTAATTGTAGTGACCTAGCTGGGGTCATTCTCTGGAAAGACCACAACTTGCCAGCATCTTAATTCATCACCTTTATATTTCCATCCTGATCTTTGAATGTCAAGCTATTTTATGAAGTGCTTGTGTGAATAATTTGAAATGGTCATGGAAAAAACAAAATTGAGAAGTATTTAAAGGGCTGACTGTATGCCTAGAACTCACTGAAGTGTTTCCTGTGGATGATAGTAAAGAGAATAATTGCAATAATTATTGTAATAGCAAAATAAGTACTAGGAAAGTTTTATAAATTTTTATAGGGAAGTTTTATATAGTACTTATTTTGTGTCAAGCACAATTCCTCTTGCTTTGCTCAGTTTTATTCTCTTAATTCTCACAATAGACATTTACATTAAGAATTATTAATATCACTATTTTCAGGTGAAAAACTAAGGCTTGGAGAGGTTAGTTGATTTTTCCAATATCCTAGCAAGCAGAAGAACTAGGTATTAATATATGTTTCTTTATAATACATGACTTAGAACATCATAGATGAATTCTGTTCATAGTAATGCTAGAGTGAGTTGTTTCAAGCCAGTAAAGAACTAAGGGGGAAAAAATCACCATTTTGCAACCTCTAATAGTAATAACTGATTTTGGCAATCATAATTTCTGAAGGTCAAATATTTGAGCAAATATTTGTTGAAAGCAACACATTTACAAAGTTTAAAATGTATCTATTAGAAACCATTCTTTAATTAGGCAACAATACCAGACTCAATATTATTTTGGGATATTTCTTTCAAAAATATTCAATATTAACCTACACATAGATTTAAATAATTGGACACACACAAACAGATTCTATTAAACAACCATCAAGTTCTCTTTGAAAATATCAGTGCCATGAAAGATAATAAAAATCTGAGGAACTATTGCAGTAAAAAAGATAAAATAGTCAAAACAAGTAAAAATTCTTCTTGGGATTTTTTTCTGGAACAAATCAAATAAATACTATAAAGGATATTATTAAAAATGTTTGCAAGTATAATCTGTACTTCTATATAGTATTACTTCAACATGAAATGTCCTGAATTAAGTAGTCATGATGGTAGCTTAGCAGAATGTCTTTTTCTTAAAACATGAGTGATTAAGTATTTATTTTTGAAGGATAGTTGCTGTTAAGACATTTAGACAAAAAATCATAGGTGGTCATAAAAGGCTGACAACTGGGAGACATAGAAAATTCTTCTAGTTAACTAGACTTGGGTGAAAGATATATGACTGGCCCTTGTTCCATTCTTGCAACTTTTCCATAGGTTGAAATCTTTAAAGAACATATTGGAAACAGGCATTTTTGAGAAATTGAGAAAGATGAAAGTATATAGAAATATGTACAATTGGACATCTGTATCTACAGGTTTTGCATCTGCAGATTTAATAAACAACAGATGAAACTGTTGTTTACAGATTAACAAATTGAAAAAAACTTGTGCTTATACTGAACATGTCCAAACCTTTTTTCCTGTCATTACTCCCCTAAAAACATAGTATAAGAACTATTTAAACAGCATTTACATCGTATTAGGTCTTAAAATAATTTAGAGAAATTTAAAAGTGTATGGAGGATACTATCATATGTTATATGCAACTACTATGCCATTTTATGTCAGATTTGAGCATCCACAGAGTTTGTTATCTGAGGGGGGTCTCAGAACCAATCCTGCACAGTTACCAATGGACAAATGTACTTTGTAAATTGATTAGAATACTGACTATAATAAACACTAAATCCTCCAAATATTGATCTAATAAAATAAATAAAATTCTAATCAATATCCCCACAGTTTTTTTCTGGTAAAAATTGACAGGCCAATTGTAAAATATGAAGAGTCAAGTATAATTAAGACAATTGTGAAACTTAAAAAAGTAAGCTGGGCGTGGTGGCCCATGCCTATAATCCGCATGCCTCCTTCTGAGACAGGAGGATCATAGGGTTTGAGTCCAGGCTCTGAAACTTAGTGAGACCCTGTTTAAAAATAAAATAGGGCAGGGGGTATATCATGGAGTTTGAATGCCCCTAGGTTCAATCACTAGCACCACACACATACAAAAAAAAAAAAAGTAGAGGACTGGGTCAACCAAGAATCAAGATGAAACATAATGCTACATTAATTCAAATAGTGTAGTACTGGCACATGTCTAGATAAATAGGACAATGGAAAGAAGCAAAGAATCCAGAACAATCCAGATACATCCAGAAGCTTACTTGTGACAAACATGGATATATGTCAGTCAGGGCAGGATGAACTTTTCAATAAACATGATAAGAAAAATTTGGTACTTATTGGGGGAAAAAATGAAGCCTGAGCCTCTACCTCACACAATGCACAAACATAAATCATAAGTATACTGTATACCTAATTGCTCTGATATTAACTTCTAGTAAAATATAAAAAGCAATCATTCAGGCAGGGAGAGGAGGTGGCTCTGTTACATTCCAAGAGCTCCCCCTCCCTTCTTCTTCTTCCCCTTTGTTCTAAATGATTAACACATAGTAAAAATGTAAAGACAATTAAAACCTCTAGCCTTAGAAGCACATAGAGACTTAAGAGCACCATAGAGGCAGTTAAGGCCTTTGTCCCTAAGATTACAGTGACTCTGCCTAGCACATTTTAAAACCATAGAGATAGCAAGGGCCTTATGCCTTGCTCTTAGAGATTATACACAGCTGCACTGGCTACAGCTAGTGCCTCTGTTTACCTCCTATTCTCTGTGATCCGGCCTCAGTATGAGAAAGGCAAACTCCACATGTTACATCAGAGTGCCCATAGTTAATAGACAACCAATACAGCCCAATACAATAGGGGTAAAAACAAGGTAGATTAGTGACCTCTGCACTTAGTAAGTACACTGTCCGAGACTAAAAGGCACCACCTGCCTAAGAAATAAGTTATGCCTAAGAAATAAGTTACTAGCTCATTGCCTTGGTAACACTGATAAGAACATATAATGTGAAAACTATTTAAGGGGCCAGGGTCCGAGGGAGGGGCAGAGTTCCACTTTCAGGCTCTCCAGCGTGTCTTCCAGGCAAGTTGCTTTTTTCTCTTCTCTTTTTCTATTTCCTACTGACTTTGTAATAAAATTTTGTTAAAGCTGCAACAGAGCCACCTGTCCCCTCTTCAGACAATCTGATCTGAATTGAACAGAAAGAGCCCACAGCGCCGCTTCCACTGTAACAAAAAAGATGAATATTGAGCATGAAAATAACAAAAGAAAATCTCATCATGGCTTTGGGTGGGGAAAGACTTTAACAAGACACAAGAAATGCTAACATAAAGAAAAAGATTGAAAAATTGTTATATTAAAATTAAGAATATTCATTACACAAAAGATACCACTCTGAGGGTAAAAAGACAAGGTATAGAATAAGAAAATATATTTCTAGAACATATAGTAACAACGTGCTTGTATCCGACCAGAAAATATGAACTACAGATCAGTAAGAGTAACCCAATATAAAATATAAGAGACTTGAAAGTATTTTACAAAAAAAGATGTCTAAATGATCAATAAATATGAAAATATGCATGAAGTTGATCCAGCAGAAAAATGGAAATTGAAGCCATAATGAGATAACACTCTACACACACAAAATTGGTTAAAATTTAAAAAGACAAATGATAACTAAATATTGGATAGGAAACGAGGCAATTTGATATCTTCCATGAAGGATGTGTGACTGAAATTACTGAATTCATTTGGAAAACTATCTGGCATTCCCCAGAAATTCCACAACTCTGTCTACTCCAAGAAATGAACAGGTACATAAATAGGTATATACGCTCATACTTCCTTATCCCTGGGGTATTGGCTACAGGACCCCATGTGGAACCTAAAATGCAGACACTCAAGTCCTTTATACAAAATGGCACAGCATTTGCATATGACCTACACATATCCTCCAACATAATTTAAATCATTTCTATGTTATTTACAATAACCAATACAATAGAAATTTGATGTAAAAGTTGAATGCATAGATACAGAACCCATAGATACAGATGGTCAACTTTATGCATGTGTGAGTGAGAAAAAAAATGTGCACAAGAATGAATGTTCATAGCAGCATTATTTCTAACAACCAAACCAAAGTCCGTTAGTTTTAGAATCAATATAAACTATATGATGGTCATTCTATAGAATGCTGTTCGATAATGAGAACTATGGTTACATGCAAAATAAGGTTTCATCTCAACATACTGTTGAGCAAGAAGAAAAGAAATACATAAGGAAAGCAAAGCATAATGTATAACTCTGTGTGTGTGTGTGTGTGTGTGTGTGTGTGTGTGTGTGTGAGTGCGCGCGCGCGCATGAGCATACATGTGTAGGGGAGTAATGAGGATTGAACCCAGGGCTGTTCTACCTCTAAGCTAGATTCCCAGTACTATATTGTTTTTTAGTTTGAAACAGGGTCTAAGTCTCTAAGGGCCAAGCTAAGTTGCTGAGGCTGGCCTCAAACCAGAGATCATCCCATTTCAGCTCACAAATACTGGGATAACAGGCATGTGCCACCATACCCAGGTTGTATGACTCATTTTTTTAAGCCAAAAACCAGGACAAAACCCTATGGAGTTACACTTTCAGGAGAGGTATAAGAGCATTGTGAATGCTGTGAAGAAAGTAAAGGGAGGGAGAGGTCTGCTAATATTCTCGTTCTAGACCTGTGAGGTTTACACTGTGTGCTCACTGATAGTTCATACACCTGGATGATAGTGATTTGTGTGGTTTTCTGTTTAATTTTGTTAGAAATGTTTAAACTGGGCATGGTGGCACATGCTTATAATTCCAGATAGTAAGGACACTGAGGTAAGAGGAACATGAGTTCAAGGTGAGCCTTGGCAATTTATCTACACCCTGTTTCAAAATAAAAAATAGAAAAATCTGGGAACATAGTCAGGGGTAAAGCACCCCTGTGATCAATCCCCAGTGCTATAAAAAATGTTTAGAATAAAACAAACTGATTTTTCCTTTCACTATGATTTAGAAAAATAAAGGGACAATGAGCTTGCTTTGTTGTTGATGCTATTTGGAAAAACACTTTTCATTTTTGTAGAGAAAAACAAAATGTCATCTGGTAAAATTAAAATTCTTGATTCATTTTATCCTCTGAAAGCAATGTCAACACCAGTACCATGAGCACTAGATTTCATGGTGCAGAACTGGGGTCCAGTCACCCAGCAGAAATCACATTATCCTCATACCTGTGTCTCTTGCTGTTGAGCTGAACTTCTGTAATTACACTAAATGTATCATTAACTTCTCCATCTGTGAAGACAAAGAACTGTACAAAGAAAGAAACCATTTATCAAGCCACTGTCAATTTCCTTTAAGATACCAAAATTTCCCCCTTGAAGAATCCAATTGTTTCTTTCCCGACGAGCTCACGGCTCTTCAAACAGGCCAAACATCCCTGGTGTTCGCATGTCACTTGCACCATGCTCCCACAGGGTCTGTTGGAAACCCTGGGAACATTCGGTCCCTCCCCAGATGAGCTTCATCTGAGGCTTCTGTGTCACTCCATAAAGGTATTTCCAATGTGCACCCCATTCAGTGAAGAGGGAAGAAAAGTTCCTCATGTCTTTATCTCTTTTACTATATGACAGAAGACTGAATTGAACAACATATTGCAAAATTCCATCTATGAAGCACAGGGGCTTTGATTCTTGTGAGTTTTCACTCTCTGCACCCTTATGTTAGCTCTTTTCCGATTCTTACCTGTAGCGGGTGACCTGGGATGGAGGGCTTCTTGTAAATGTTCTGGAGTGGTGCCAAGATTTCAGTGCCCCCGAGATCTGCGCTCATCAGTTTAACTTTCCCCACTGCCTTCTCCATGGACTCCTGAGTGTACTGCGCACTCTCTCTAAGAGGAACAGACACAGCCAGCTATTGACAGCAGCGGGATGTTACCCACGACTGAGAATCCCCACCAAATAGAAATCCTACCCCAGATCCACAGTGACAAGGGCAATTCTGGAGGAATCCCTCTGCCAATCTAGTTCCTCCCTTGAAATGATCATTTTCTGGTCTTTTCAGAAACTTACGGAAAGAATGCCTCATACGAAGATCCAAATCTGTAAATGTTAAAATAGCAGTTTACAGGCAAACTCTTCAGTAGCAAAATCAGAGTCTCCTGAAGGCGAGAGAGAATGAGAGCAAAAATGAGAGAAGACCCTCCCCGACCCTGCCAATCAAACTCCTGAGCCCGTAGACTATCAACCTGGATTCAAGCCACCCGACATTCCAAGGCTAGCCTCAGAGGGGTCCTGCCAGCTGCTGCTCTGATGAGAACAGACCACAGCTCCAGATGGACCCCGATTTAACCCTTCAGATTCATCCTCACGTGAGCATGTGACTCAGAAAAAGAATCTAGGCTTACCTTGGCTGCCTCTATGCGTGGCTGAGACCCTTTTTGGCTGCTTGTGGGGCACTGCATACTACCTGAACAGTCCATGAGGAAGATGAATTCTCCACAACACTTTGATGCCTCAACTTCCGGAATATCGGGATAGAAACTAACCATTGCACATGGATTTCCCATCAAACAATCTATACAAAAAAGGATAGATGCTATAAGACAAAAAGAAACTCAAGAATCCTAAAGTCCCAAGGAATCAATTGTAATAAACTCAATAGGGAGCTGGAAAAACTCAAATCTACACCCCTGTGTTTGGTCCTGATGCACGGTCTTCTTGCACACTGCTTGAGGTGAGTTATAAACATATAAAAGAAACAGAAGTATAGCAGTTATACCCAATACTTGGGAGGCAGAGACAGGAGGAGTGTAGGTTTGAGGCCAGTCTCAGCAACTTAGTGTGACCCTCTTTCAAAATAAAAAAATAAAAAGGTGTGGCTCAGAGTTAGAATGCCCCTGGCTTCAACCCCCAGTACCAAAAACAAAGCAGAAGTAGACCAGTTATTAATGAGAATAAAGAGGGTAGAGGTTAGCAGACACAAGCAGCAATTACAATGGTGTCACTGGAGACCAATATATCCTGGCAGCTCAGCAAATAAGTGAGATGCATTAGGTCAACATTTTCAGGCATTTGCCAAAAAAAAAAAAAGATTAGTTGATCTGTAGAGATCCAAATTTCTCTTCAAATCAAAGAGAAATCTTTAATTCTGACTTTGAAAAACTGATGCTTATGGGCATAATTCTTCATGTGAAAAATTACAAGATCATTTATAAGCAGCAAACACACCAGTGTAATCCCGTCTGCTTTGTATGAAGCATCAGCCGCAGAAGAGAGAGAAGCCCTGAGACTCATGTTGAACCCAAATAGCCTCATTCGAACAATCAGCTGACACGACCCTGTGTGGATCCATTTCCAAAGTCAAAGCTGTGATTGCATTTTGGGAGCAAATGAAAATGGATGCTGGGATTGAAACACCAATACTGAGATAGAAATGGGATAAGAATGTCTGGGTTATGGCAACATCAACGTCAGTGTCACAGCACAGAGGATCGGAAAGGACGCAGAATCACACACCATTATCCTCTTGTTACAAACTATTCCAGACTGGTAGGTTTAAATTTCCAGTACCCCTGGGATTCAGGATCAGATGAATAAATATCTATGGAATACTCAAATAATCAGCCAGGCTACTTAATATTGTGGGTGTCATGCATAAAAGATTTGATAGAATACTAGATGAAAAATATTTACATAATCCAGCAATCTAAATAGACAGTGCAAGAGAAGCATTTTTAGATAGGTGAGGTAGATTTCTTTCCATGCTGACAGACACCTGCACTGCACAGTACAAAGTCAGTAAGTTTGCAAAGAGAACGATATGAGTTAATATATCTGAATTGTTTAGAGCAACATCACACACATAGCAGGCACTATATGTGTGTTTCTACTATAATTCTTCCAGCCTGACTCAAATCATTTTCACTCTACAATTGTCAGCTTCGTTGATTTCGAAGGAGGCGTTTCAATGTTCAGTCCACCACTCGCTGGTTAAGTGATATAATACACTTAATGATCTTAGCTGAGAGCTCAGCTAAGATTAACCTCTTAAGAATAAGTGTATAAAATCATTTCTAAATTTTATAGTTATGCAATTACTTTGTTACACCCTACGCTTACTTGTAAAAAGACATAACATTTCTAGTATAGGGAGAACTTCCATTCCATGTTTAAAAAGATACTGTAATGTGTCTTCCTCATGTAGGTTTTGCTTCATGTGGCACAAGGCTAAAAGTGTTTATCGAGCCAGGCTGTCTCGCAAGGTTTTCACTTCCCTCTTTGCATGCATGGGGACAGCAAGTCAAATGGACCAAATCCTTGACCTAGGAGGCAGCACTTGGGCATCCCTGCTGAAGGGATTCACAGATCTGACAAGTGCTACCCCTGATGTCCCACTGTGGCCTCCCTGGTCATAGGGAGCAGGTGAGGAAATCCCATGGGCCCAAAGAACTCCTTAGAAGGGAAGAAACTGAGACCTGGATTCCTACCTGCTGAGATCCAACAAGGGAAGCTGGCCCTAAGGAAAAGAGTTCGACCCAGGCAGTGCCTATTGTGAGCCCAAGTGTGAGGCCACCTTGGCCCAGGTCAGCAGCGAGAGCCTAGGATTGATAAGGAAGGAAACTGCAGGGCAGTGTGTTCACTGCAGCTGTACTTAGGGCAGCAGGAGCCTGACCCCAGCCTGGCCAGTATGAATGGGACTGTTCCCAGCACGCTCCATCCTACCAGGGTAGATAACCCTGCAGGCAGCAGGATCTCTCCTGTCCTGTCTTAGGGTCCCTACAACCCAGGGCAAGGCAGCCCTGCAGCCCTAGGGAGCAACAGGCTGAGTGGGTTACACCACTGTCATTCAAGGAAGAGTACACATCTATTCAGGAAGATTTGGAAACCAAAAAGTAAATAAGAAGCCAAACTTACCCAGAAGGGAAACTTTGTCTCAGAAACTGAGAAACTAGGGCATGACAGACTTTGGAAGATAAAGAGTGGTGATGTTAAAAAAGATGAATTTTTAAGGCCAAAAACTTTCCACTTAAAAATGGTTAAAATGAGTTGGGCATGATGGCGCATTCCTGTAATCCCAGTACTTGGGAGGCTGAAACAGGAGGATTGCAGGTTTGAAGCCAGCTTTAGCAATTTAGAGAGGTTGTCAGGAACTTAGTGAGACCCTGTTTCCAAATAAAAAATAAAAATATGGCTAGAGGTATACCTTGGAGGTAGAATGCCCCTGTGTTCTCTGCACAAAAAAAGGTTAAAATGTTAAATTTTCGCATTTATATTTATCATAATAAAAAAGAAAGAACTGCGGGTGATATTTGTGTGGGTGTGGTCAATCAATCAGTCACTGTTAATTATTGAATTTAAAACATTAAGAAGCTAAACTTTTTCATCGAATCATAACTATTATTTGTATACTTTCTGAGTTCTTAGTTTTAAATGTCTTTTTCTAATGCAGAGCCTTTTGTATACTGCTAATCTCTGTATGCCTTGATTTTGTATTACTTCCCATTCTTCAGAGGCCTCTTCTACAAAATATTTCAACTTTATTTTAGTAGTTACATAAAAACTCACAAGTCCTTGATGGAATACTAAATTTAGTCACTGTAAGGCACTTTGATTGTTTACTAATATTTAATACTATTAAAGTGGCGAGGAATATCCAATGCATATTCTACTTATATTTAAATGTATTTCTTGAAGTAAAATAC
This sequence comes from Glis glis, assembly GCA_004027185.1. NCBI lineage: Eukaryota > Metazoa > Chordata > Mammalia > Rodentia > Gliridae > Glis > Glis glis. The sequence goes on along the minus strand of PVJS01022909.1, from coordinate 575 downwards.
AGAATTTGGAATTACCACAATGTGTATATATTTAGACACATAAGTCCAGGTTTCTCTCGAAAAGGTAGACAGCAAAGAGTTTTGATTGCAGCAATCTAAGACAAAGCCAAGCTCATCACACCTTTTAAAGACTGAGGCATTATGAGATTTGAAAATCTTGGATGGCTTGAAAGGTAAAAATGTCACATGATTATTTGCATTTGCATCTCCTATGAAGATTGAAGATTTTAACACCTGCATAAATGGCTGTGTTTTCTTTAGTGACTTGTCCATGTCTTTTGCCCAAGTATCTACTAATCTTAAACTTCCCTCAAGACAAAAACAGATTATTAATTAATCCTACCCCTTTTTGCATGCTGTAGTGAAGCCCTTTCAGTGTTTCACATGGGTATGCTCCCCTGCTACTGCACAGAGGGAAGGAAAGTGAGAGGATCTGAGAGTGATTCCCAGAGACACAGTTACCTCCTAGGAGGGGACCACGCAGGGAGGAAGGACGTATCTGGCCCCTTCTCAGATCTGAGAGTGATTCCCAGACACAGTTACCTCCTAGGAGGGGACCACGCAGGGAGGAAGGA
>PVJS01022908.1:0-30100 GCA_004027185.1 Glis glis | reverse complement strand
TAGCGCGGAGGTAGAACGCCCCTGCGTTCAATCCCCAGTACTGCAAAAAAAAAAAAAAAAAAAGATACAATGTTCTAGATGTTTCTTGGGCTTCCTAATGTCACTTGCCAGCATAAGAGAACTGACCTTGGTTTGGAACCCACAAGTTTAAGTCATTTTGAATTGGCTTCTGGGATCTTTTCTTCCAATAATTGGATCAATACAATGTGGGTGCCATTGCGTCTTGAAGATACTCAGGTGGAGCCCCTGTTTCACAGGTGAACAGATGGAGGCCTCCAGGGTCACTCCTGGCTTCTCTGTTGCTGTGGAAAGCTTGCTGGGTGCTCTACCTGTCTTAGCTCCCCAGCCCCCAATACTCTTCCTTAGCCACAGTTTTAGGCAAAAGATCCATGGCTTAGAGTTGCATTAGCCTAGCGAGGGTCACACAGCTGGAGAACCACTCAGTGGTAGCTGACACCCAAAGATCTGCATTCTTGACAGACAGCTGACAGTCTGTAAGCATCGTGAGCAACCTCAGTTTCCACCTGTGCTGGCTCTTTTTGAGGTTGTCTTCTGGAAGAGTGGAATCCCAGCTCCAGCAGTATCACCAAGTCCACAGATCCCTCCTGCTCTCAGCTGGGGTAGCCTTGACATCCCATCTCCATAGTCGCATGATGCAGAGAAATCAAGATACAGGAAATGCCTGCCGTTCTGGCAAGGCTCATTTCCCTTGAATCTTTCTCTTCTTTCATTATGTTTGACATTGTGGACTTTGAACTTGGCACTACTAGAATAGACTTTTAGCAGTTAGCTTGAGGTCTGGTTGGGAGAAGAAAAAGGACACTGCGTGGGAAACAGAATTGTCAAGGTCACTTACAGAGGCAAGGGCAGTACGTATTTGCTTACCTGTAGCAAAGTTCCCACAGGAAGTCCTCGGGAAAATATTAACCTGATGAAGAATCGCTAGCAAAATCAAATATGTAATTTTTTGCATCCTCTGTTTTTTTTTTTTTTTGCGGTACCGGGGATTGAACCCAGGGGAGTTTTACCTCCGAGCTACACCCCTGGCCCTATTTTCTTATATTTTATTTTGAAACAGGGTCTCACGAAGTTTCAGAGGGCCTCACTAAGTAGCTGAGGCTGGCCGCGAACCCGGATCCTCTGGTCTCAGCCTCCCAAGTACTGGGATTACAAGCGTGAGCCACCATGCCCGGCTGCATCCTCTGTTTTGAGGGTGAGACCTCTTTGAAACAAAGCAGGGCTGAGATTGATGGCTACCTAAAGCTAGGCCCTCCTTGTTCTGAGAATTAAACAGTCATAAGGGATGGGGGCTTCCCAGGCAGTTTGATCCTGGACTTTGTAATTACTTTCATCTTGATAACATCCCAGGCCAGGTTGTTTTTATTGCTTGCAAAGAAGTGCCCTGAAGTTATCTAAGAAAAGTCAGTCAAAGGTACGTTTATAAAGGTATTGACCTTAGGATAATAATAAAGTGTGAGGCTGAGAGAGTGGGAAGGCATATTGGGTTTGTCACTGGGGAGCAGACGGGTGGGAGGGGAATTGGAAAACAGAAACCCAGAAAATGATTGGAAATGCATTTGGATGCTTTTATTTGGTTCCGACTTCGAGAAGCCAGAAGTAGTTACAGACCACGGATAACCATGTGCACAGCCTTGGTGATTTGGAGAGTTCAGGAGGAAAAGAAGGGATTTAGAATAAAAATACTCGTTCAGCGCCGGAATGTTAGCTATTCTAGCTATCGGGGGAAAACTTCAATAATGAGACACCTCTGAATGGAGCCTCCATTCTCAGACACCAACTACAGGTATAGTTTCAGAAGCTTCCTGCTTGCTTTTCTGAAATAAACCAGCTCCTGTCTTTAACTGTGGGCATGAGCCTGCATGGCAGGACTAGTCAGGTTTTGCCTGAGACCTTTTTTTTTTGGTACTGGGGATTGAATCTAGGGCCATTCTACCTCTGAGCTACACCCCCAGCCCACTTTTTATTTTTAATTTTGAAACAGGGTCTCACTAAGTTGCTGAGGCTGGTCTCAATCCTGCGATTCTCCTGTTTCAGCCGCCCAAGGCATGTGCCACTGTGCCCAGCCTGAGACTTCTTTATGTAGATGTGATGTGTGACTCAGTCTCCTCTCTCTGGCTAGCACAGTGTCCCTAAATGCTTCTATAATTTCTGGCATATGGTTAGTATGTATCCCTGTGTTTCCAGTCTAAAATTATCCCTTTTACCACCATTATTCCGTGTTACCCAGCTTATTTTTATCCTTCTTAGCACCTACCTCTACCTAAAATATTCTTATTAGTAATTTCTATTTTTTCCTCTGCAATGGAAACTATAGATACAGAGACCCTTGAATCTCGTGCCCTGAGCCCATGACAGGCACATAGTTAAGTGCCCAATGAAAAATGTGGGAACAACTATTACATGAAACAAAATCTGAATTGCTAGAATTTGATTTCTTGGCTTAAGAGGAAAAGATACATGACTTGTTTTTCTTTTTGTGGTCCTAGGGGTTGAACTCAGGGGCATTCTACCTCTGAGCTATACCCCCAAGCCCTTCTTTATTTTTTGTTTTCAAACAGGATCTTGCTAGGTTGCTGAGGATCTTGCTACATTGCTGAGGCCATCCTCAAAATTGCCATCCTCCTGTCTCAGTGAGACCTCCCAAGTGCTGGGATTACAGCATGCACCACCATGCCCAGCTAAGATCTATAACTTTTTAAATTCAGTTAAAAATCACAGGGGGCAGGAACCATATTTTGATGACATTTTTCCTCAGTGAGATTGTGAAGCTGTGTTCCTTTTTGGTGGCCTGTATACATACCGGCATGTATTTCCAATGCTATGCCCTTTAATGAGATTTGGGGGGGCATATCCTACAAAGCTGCCTCTTGCTTTTTTTGTAGCTCAGTTCCCCATCCTTTAAGCCTTCCCCATCCATAAAAGGCTGTCACTGAAGAGCTGAAAGATACTGTTGGAATGCCTGAGAGTCCATTCCACATCTGGCGTGGGCTTTGCTCAGCCCAGCTGCCAGGGGCTTGTATGTGAGAGGGTGGGGAGGGTGGCAGAGAAGTGGGAGGGAGCTGTGCATCATCCCAAAGACCTCTGGGCTTCCTCGGCTTTGAGCTCCTGCTCCCTCTTAGTCTCAGCAAGCAGGAGCCTTCTTTCATGTCAGGGCCAAGATGCAGCTGTAGAATGTTGGTGGTCATGGAAGGCCGGATTTTCATGGCACAGAAGCTGCCACATGGATGTGGTGTCTGTCACAAGTATGGATTCTATTTGGCAATAAACACCATTAGTGATATATGTGCTCACCTATGATGTCCAGTTAAGCGTTACCCTCCCCCTAGACCAGGGTATGATACCGTCAAGGGGCCAGCAACCTTTCCAGGAAAGGCCTCCAAAATATATACTTTCAATTTAGCAGGCCACAACGTCCTTGTCACAAGTATTCAAATCTGCTGTGGTACCTTAGAAGCAGTCCTAGACCATACCAGGACAAATGGCGTACATGGCTGTATTCTAATAAAACTTTATTTATAGAAACAGGAGGTGAAGCTGGGCTTGACCCCTGGGCTATAGTGTGCATGTCCCTGCACTACACATTTGCGATTACAAAAGTGAATTCTGGAATCAAACATACCTGATTTTGGATGCCAGCTCTGAGGCTTCCTGGCTGTGTGACCTTGGCGAATCTGTTGACTCCTCTGAGCTCTATCTCCTTATGTTAGGAGGAGTCATGGAGCTCCAATGAGTAGAATCAGCACCGGCCTTCACATTGGCACCGTCATCTCAGAGAAGTTCCACCAGGAACCTTTTCCCTGGAAACGAAGTCTCTGCAGTGGGAAAGAATAAAAACAGTCCCACTTCAAGGTGGAAAAGTGGACCTTCCTTTAACTTTGCAAAACCCAATTCTATAGCCACCCGAGGCACTGAGCACCATAACACATCAGAAAGGAAACTGATCTACCCTAAAAACCTTTTGCTTTTAAAACCATGGAATAAATCAGACCATGACTGGCAGCCTTTAAAAGTGGCAAGTCCTCCCTCAAGAAAATGAAGACGGGTTTCTAAAATCAGATTCCTCGTTTCCATATGAGATGTATTTAGAATAGACGGAGCAGTCTTGAGGCCCGCAGAACCTCCTCTGAGTGGTCCAGCTTGAGCTGCCACATGCAAAGCCTCTGCCGGCGGTGGCTGCTCAGCAGAATCCAGGGGGGTTGCTTAATGAGGGGTGAAGACAATATGGACGGAGAGAGCGGCCAGTTGCTTTTGCACAGTTGGTAGGCTGTGTTGCAGGTGCATCCCCTTAATGAGGGTTAATTTGTCTCATATTTTAATCTGACAGATTCTGGCCATGTTGTTATGTATTCCTTGGAGGTAACTTGCTTGTTCTTGGTTGGCATAAAGTGAGAAAATGGAGCCTAATTTGGGGGTTATTCAAATGATAGAGCAGCAAGCTGGAATTTGTAAGAAAATCTTGCCTTTCTGGTGCCCGGGGTAATATTTACATGGAGGAAGAGCATTTTAGCAGAAACAGCAAAGATGAAGGAGGGTTAAATTATGTTTCTGGAAGATTTTGGTTTCCAGCAGCTCGCCATACAATGAATTGAATCAAGCAAACCTTCTAGAGGTGCTATTTTTTGCACAGTACACACAATTTTGCCTGTTTCAGATATTGCTGCCTACAGGGAAGGTATTTAATGGTTCCATCCTTAAGAGTGAGCACAGACGCTGTTTATGAAAGACTGTTTTCACTGAGAAAAAATCACAAAAGTAATAGGTGCTTGTTGTAAAAAGTTATAATAAGTGAACACAATTGAGAATTTTTTTCCCAACTCAAATCTCCATCGCTGATTTTCAGATGTAAATACTGTGAAACTGGTTGGATATGTTTTGAATTGGTGGGGAGACATACAAAAGCATCCATGTACATATTCATGGGATTCCAGATAATTCTTTCACGTGTACAAGATAAAAATCCAACACAAGCTAGATCAAACCAAAGTAGAATCAATAGCTTATATAATCCAGAAGGCCAAGGGTGGGTCTAGATTTGGGCATGGGTGGCTCCTGGAGTCTTCCCTCCATCTCTCCTGCTGTTTTACTTCTCCATCAGCCACTTCTCTCTTCATTCCAATCTGTTGCAGATGGACTTCCTGACTTGGTGGGAAAGATGCCCCTCTCGATCCCGCACCTGCTTTTTGACCATGTAGAAGAATGACCTTCTTTGTTCAGCACTCATAGATCAATCCTTGGGAAGGATGGTGACTCGTGGGCTTGGGCCACATTTGTTCCTCTGCTTGGTCCAACCTCATGGCCAGTGGGGACCTAATAGGCTAGACCAGTGTCGCTTCTCATCTCCATGACGAGGGTGGGTATGTAGCTATCATTGGGCACTGCAAATGATGAGACCACAGGACTCAAAGGAGATGGATTTGCTAGTACCAGAAAGAGGGGAGGAAGAATGCCAGGGAGATGCATTTGCATAGGTGTGCGTGTATGTGCACATACACACACACGCTGCCTTAATTTAGGAAACAAAAAGAGGAATATATGCTATTTTATGGCTTTGTTTTTCCCTTCTTCCACATCTTTGTGTGTATGGAGTTCTTATATCTTTCCTATTTAATGTTGTATAGTGTTCTTTTCTGTATTCACATTTTGGAGCCACAGCCAAAAGAATATTTATTTAATTAAAATTTATGATATACCATCCATCTTAGAGCCCTGGACAATTTAGATCTCAAAATTTCCTTGTGTGTCTTTGATAGCTATATACCATCTCCTAATTTATTTATTTTTCTTTTCTTTCTTTCCTTTCTTTTTTGTGGTACTAGGGATTAAACCTAGGGGCATTCTACCTCTGCACTACACCCCCAGCCCTATTTTATTTTTTATTTTGAAACAGGGTCTCACTACATTACTGAGAGTCTTGCCAAGTTGCTGAGGCTGGCCTTGAACCTGCAATCCTCCTGTCTCAGCCTCCCAAGTACTGGAATTACGGGCATCACCACACCTGACTTCTCATTTCATTAAATAAATTTGAGAGAGAGAGATATCGAGAGATCATATTGTGCATAGCAAAACAGAAAGTAATGATTTCTGCCCCTTCAGAAAAGCCCTGGACCAGCCCCTTCTACTTGAAGTTCTACTTCTACAACACTTTTATTTTTTGCTTGAAAAATGAAAATCTGCCAGGTGTGGTAGCACACGCTTGTAATCCCAGTACTTGGGAAGCTGACATAAGAGGATCGCAGGCTTGAGACCAGCCTCAGCAACTTAGTGAGACCTTGTTTCAAAATAAAAGAATAAAATAGGGCTGGAGGTGTAGTTTGGAAGTAAAATGCCCCTGGGCTCCATCCCCAGTACCACACTAAATAAATAAATAAATAAATAAATAGAACAAACAAATATATAAATAAATGAATAAAACAACTTTTAAAAAGAATAATGAGAATCTTAGCCCCAGAGGGGTGGTGATTTTACCATGGGATAATTTTCATTCTTAAACAAATTTGTTAGAGTCTCTTCCCTGCATGGAGGTTTTGTCGAGATATGAGAGAATTCTGGGCTCTTGGGGACAAGAAATTGCTCTCTTGGCCTGGGACAATGTCAGGGGGTGAGGAGAAGAGAGGCAGAAAGAGATAGACAACACCAGACACATAGGTTGTTTGGGGAGGCGTTGGAGATCAGTCTTTTTTAGATAATCCCTTGGGGATTGGGTTCCAAGGGTCCAGGACCCATACCTGACTCAGGACTCCCACCTGAGCGAGTTCACAGAACAGAGTCATACCGAGACCCCTGTGGCTTTTTCTTGCACTTCCTAGTACGATTGCCATGATTTTTTTGTTTGGCTATATGCCTCCTTTCTGGAGTTAAAAGAAACCCTTCTCATACCTTCCACAGAACACAGTCATGTCTCTTAATGACAAGGATGCCTTCTGAGAAATGCATCACTAGGCGGTTTTGTCATTGTGTGACTATCACAGAGTGCACTTACATAAGCTAAGATGGGGTCACCATCACACATGTGGTCCATTGTGGACAGAGACATTGTGCGGCAAGCACATAACTATAGTTTTCTACGAAATCCCTGAGTTTTCACCTTCTAGTCCAAGCACTTTCCAAAAGGTGACACAACATTCTCCTTCTGGCTAAGACAGTGGAGGGGAGAGAACCCACATGTTGGCAACAGGCAATCCTTCCCTTTAGCTGACTAACTTTGGGCCAGTCATGACCTGGAAAGATGGTGGTCATGATGCCCGCCACAAAGCATCACTGTGAGAATGAGATGAAGCAGCTCTGGCCGAGGGCAGTGCCTGGGGACTTGTGGGGCTGGAGCACAGGAGGCATTCAGGTGGGAGCCACTGAAGACATAATGATGGAGTGGGGCCTCCATCATTCTGGGAGCACCAAGAGAGGATGAGCCCTGGTGCTAGGACCACAGTCGAGGTGAGCTATGTCCCAAGATGCTGCCCACTGAATCTGATAACATGTGAGATTCTACCCTGAAGCTGGCTTCTCTCCATCCCTTTCCCTCCTCATATATCGGTATGCTTTACTATTATTACCCATTGAGTATGTGTAGTGGATATTTTTCTAATCACTTATTATTATTTTCTAATGGCACCAAAGTAAATCTTTTGCAAAATCTTTTGCTCCATAGGCTCTAGTTCCCAGGCATGCATGCTTCTTCTCTGCCCATGCCCTGGCGGGCTGTCCCCTCGTACAGTGGGGGCCTCTGATCAGTATGAAGTGAGCTGTCATCTTTACACCTGTTCACTGTGGAAGTATGAACTGAGAGGTGTGAATCATAGAGTTTTTTTGGTAGATTCTTAGAAGTTTCCTTCCAAGAGAACCTCTCTCCCAGGCAAGGTGGCAAGCATTTATGAGTGGTGGTTATCCCTGATTTTGATGGCCATCCAGGGCATGCATGCACTTCCATGGAATTCTGCAGATGTGGCTGCAAGCAGACCAGCTCCTCAGCCACCTGTCTGGAGACGGTGCTTCACACTCCTCTGATGTCCACTGTGTGGGCGGGCGGCAGGGGCTGAAGAGGTGGTGGGAGTACAGAAGATGCTCAGTTTACAATGGGCTCACGTTCCAATAAGCCACCGTATTGAATATACCACAACTCAATGTGCATTGAATAAGCCGGGTACGGAGGCGCATGCCTGTCATCCCAACACTTGGGAGGCGGAGACAGGAGGATCGCAGGTTTGAAGCCAGCTTCAGCAACTTAGCGAGGCCCTCAACTACTTAGTGAGACCCTGTTTCAAAATAAAAAATAAAAAGGGCTGGGAGTATAGCTCAGAGGTAGAATGTCCTTGGGTTCAATGCCCGGTACCAAAAAAGAAAAAAAAAAAAGCACTGAATACGCCAAACGTCCTAGTGTAGCAACACAGTGTACGTGGCACTGGGTTGTTCCCGCTGTGGTCCTGGGGCTGCCTAGGAGCTGGCTCCTTGCAGATGCCTAGCATGGAGCCCACCTATTGCTGGCCTGGGAAAACAACCCGGACCCAGCGTTCCAAGTACAGTTTCTATGGAATGTGTATCACTTCACACCATTGTAAAGTCACAAAATCCCAAAAAGAGCCATCGAACATCAAAGATCATCCATCATTGCAAGAAACAGGATTGGACGGCGCCAGGAAAAGCCATCTATTCAGATAATACACAGAGTTGCCAGGGACAAGCACTTCCTGTTTTGGCAAAGGCACCTGGACATCAGGATGTCCCCCAAATCTCAGGCAGGAACACTACAGTTACCTCTAGGCTGCTTCAACTAAATTACAAGATTGCTGCTTCTTTGATAAACCCCGTCTCTCTCTTATCTTTTTGCTGCTGTCTTATCAGGTCCAGCAGTACTAGCAGTCCTCACTTCTTTTGCTTTGGAGGAACCAGTCTGGCTTCCTGCCTCCTCTGCCTCCGCTCTGTTGGTGAAGCCCCCTCTTCGGTCCATTCTGGAGTTTATTTACGTGGGACAGATGTAGCATGAAATTCCCAATTTGTGTTTACGTCTGACTTGAGTCTATGTTTATCAGACTCATCGCTCCCTAATTATGAAACCCTGAGATGGACCTTTGAAATGGGAGCCAAATCTTGTTAAAGCCTTAATCAAAGGTCTCAAGTCATATAATAGCTTGTGATCTCTCTCCATCTTCTCCTCCTCCTGCTCCAACTCCCTCTCTCTCTCTCTCTTCCTTATGCAAAGCATATTTGATATCTAAATTTCTGAAAGGTCGTTGAACTGGAAGAGTGGATCTAGTGTGAACCTGTTCATACTGTAAAGAAAAGTGTGTGTGTGTGTGTGTGTGTGTGTGTGTAAGGAGAATGAATCCTTGTAACAAACTTTGCAAATCTGCTTATTGTTATTATTATTATTATTATTATTATTTATTTTATGGTGTTGGGGATTGAACCCAGGGCATTCTACCTCCAAGCTACACCCCAGCCCTATTTTATTTTCTATTTGGAAACAGAGTCTCACTAAATTGATGTGAGCCTCACTGAGTTGCTGAGGTTGGCTTTGAACCTGCAATCCTCCTGTCTCAGCCTCCCAAGTACTGGGATTACAGGCATGTGCCACCATGCCCTGCCATGTCTGCTTAATTTTTAGGGTGCATATCCTTGATACTGGGTCAAAATTCAAGTTGTCTTCTCTGAGCAAACTTTGGAAAAGTGGGTTTTGTAGCCACACTTGCTCTGTGGAATGATCAGCCTGGTTTTGCTATTACTTGAACATCCCTTAAGAAGGCTGCCTGAGAGTTTGATGTGGAAGTCTGTCTGGTTTTTCCTTCACTGGGATCTGGGAGCCTTCAGGTCTCACTCCTTGTGGTCCATGAAGCCCAAGAAGATTTCCTTGAAATAGATGATGTTGAGGTTGGCCCAAGAGTGTGAGAGTGAAGGAGGAAAGGTGAGGTGCTGTACTTATTGAACAGAGCTGTCCATCTCAAGTCCACCCAACCAAGGTTAAAACAAGATGGGAAAAATGAAACCAGAGGTTTGGTTGGTTTCATTTTATTTTGTTTTATTTCTATTTTTTCCTGCTGCCCTAGGTACTTTCCTTCACCTACTTGCCAGGTAATATGCAAGTTACCCCTGTTATCTTTGTCCATACTTTGCAGCCTCTTAAAAAAATCAAACTGTCCTTTATTTTGACTGGTTTTCATCAAATACAAATGCTTACAAATAAACGAAGGCATAAGGTCAGAAATCAATTCTATCCTCCTAAAATTACTCGTGTGCAGTAGACCGCGGCTCCAGGGAACCAAGTTCAATATCTCATGTTTTACGCTTAGAGATTATTTGTTTATCTTCCTAATATCTGGAACATGCTACGGGATATATTCTTGTATTTTCTTTTAAAGCAAAGAATTCAAAAGTGTTTGATAAAGGAGCCTAGATAGTTTGGGATCAGAGGAGGGAGGCCAGAATTTATGTCCAAACGTAGAACCTAGCACCACCGGGTAAGCAGGCAGACCCTGGGGGCTGCGGCCACTCTTCTGGACCTCACTGTGTGACTGTAGGTCTTGTCAGAGGGTCCAGAGTTCTTGGTCCATGAAATGTGTAGTGGTACCATATGGCAAAGAACTTCCCTCCCTTCCTCCCTTCCTTCCTTCCTTCCTTCCTTCCTTCCTTCCTACCTTCCTTCCTTCCTTCCTCTATCCATCCATCCATCCATCCATCCATCCATGCATCCTGCTCTTTCTTCCTCTACCCCCCTCCACTTTTCTTTTTTTGGTACTGTGGTTTGAGCCCAGGGGAGCTCTACCATTGAGCTACACCACCAGCCCTTTTTATTTTTTGTGGTACTGAGAATTGAACTCAGGGGTGTTCTACCACTGAGCTATATTCCCACCTGTTTTTATTTTTTGTTTGGAATCAGGGTTTCACTAGGTTTCTGAGTCTCACTGCATTGCTGAGGCTATTCTTGAACCTGTGATCCTCCTGTCTCAGCCCTCCAAGTACTAGGATTACAGTTCATCTTTAATGTTGATGTAAGTTTTTTGTTTTGTTTTACTTAGCCTCATGTTTTAGAGATTTTGTTTCTGGCATTTATGTGCTGTTTTCTCATTCCTCTTAACCTCAGCTCAGCTGTAATTAGTTCTTTGAATCTTTTCCCTATTAGCAGAGTTTTAAATGACTCCACATTTTTGCTGTTTCAGGGAAACCGAGTCTTTAAAATATTTCCTCTTAGCCGGGCATGGTGTTCCCTGTTTCAGGGAAACCGAATCTTTAAAATATTTCCTCTTATCCTTATACTTAGGAGGCTGAATCGGGAGGATCCAAGGTTAAAGGCCAGCCTCAGCAACTTAGTGAGTCCCTCAGCAACTTAGCAAGACCCTGTTTCAAAATAAAAAATAAAATAGGGCTGAGGGTGTAGCTTGGAGATAGAATACCACTGGGTACAATCCCCAGTACCACACAAAAAATTTCCCTTTTACTGCTAAATAGTAAAACACAATACAGAGCCATATGGAGCAAAAGCACAACTTCTCAGCATTTCCTTGTTGCTTAGAAAGCAGAATGATCTTCCCTGCTTCCACAGAAAGACGTCTTTAAGTCAGGAAGTAAGTGATTGGTCCTCTCTCTGTCACAGCATCCCGGGGTTCCAAGCTGGTCAGAAAGGAGCCTGAGCTTCATGAATTATGGAGGCAGGATGCCTTTTAAACAAAGCCCAGCCTTCGAGAGCTGCAGACCACTTTGTCTGGTATTTGTTTGTCTGCCTTCATCATTTAAGGGGTGCTCAGATGCAGCCGGGTAAATAAGGGCCATGTGATTTTTAATCAGACACCTGTCCATCCCCACCAGGGTCCCACCGCATATGGGCAGTGCTGGCAGCTGCACGCAGCGCTGAGAGACCCTTTAGTGGCCGAGAGAGTGTGAGAACATGAGATCTCCTGTGGAAGTGTGGTGTACGGTATGCAGACTCCCCGGCACCATCAACTCCAGGATGGGTAGACAGTTCTGCGCCTCTCCATTGTACTGTCGGAGGACATGGCTGTGCCCTGTTTGGTACTGGGGATTGAACCCAGGGGTATTCTACCTCTGAGCTACACCCCCAGCCCTATTTTATTTTTTATTTGGAAATAAGGCCTCGCTGAATTGCTGAGAGCCTCACTAAGTTGCTGAGGCTGGCCTCGAACCTGCAATCCTCCTGTCTCAGCCTCCCAAGTACACCACTATGCCTGGCTTAGGAGTTTTCTGATACTGAAGCTTGGTTAGAATGTTAAAGAAGGGGACAGGCTGGGCAACTCAAGGCACAGGGGAGACAGGACTGGGTGAGCAATCCAGTTCCATTCCTCAGTCCTAGGATAGGTTGGGCTTTGCTTTGTTTTCAAGGGGAAAAGAAGAAGAGAGAAAACAAGACAAAACAATAACAATAAAAACTAAAAGCACGCTTCTACTCAAAAGGAACAACCCAAAACAGACCTGAAGAAGACAGGGAAATGTGATCTGGCTCCTGGGGCTGTTTGGTGTTCTGCGTGGTGTGCATGGCTTGCTGTGTTAGGAATTCCAAGTTTCCCCAGAGAGGAAGAGCAGGGGTCCGTGCTCAAGCGATTCCGTTTCCTCTGTCGCCTGCAGACCATTACCATCCCAGTGGCCATCGTCTGTCTGCTATGCACTTTGCAGCGGCGTTGTGGCTCATAATGGCCCACACTCACTGTGTTCAGGGACCTCAGATCCACAGTTGCTGAGGCCACCTGCTCAGTGCTACCAACACTGAAAACGCTGGCAACCTGCTCCAGGTCTTTCGAAGACTTTGGCGTCTTGGAGTTGCCACGGAGAAAGTCACCTTGTAATTCAGGTTAAATCCAATTAATGGGTTTGTTTGTAGATGGAGTTGGCACTTAGCACTTATGGCCCCTCACGATGGGCTCTCCATGTGCACTGGGCCATTGACTCTTTACTTCGACCTTAGGAGGCAGGTGGTAGAATTATTCCATTTCAGAGCTAGGAAAAATGAGGCTTAGGTGGCTTACCTCTCCCAAGGTCACATCAAGCTGCCACTCTTCATCAGGGGTCAGCAAACTATGGCCCCCAGCCCAAATCCATTCCCCACCTGTTTTGTTTTGGTGGTGCTGGGGATTGAACCCAGGAGCATTCTACCTCTGAGCTACACCCCCGGCCTGTTTGTTTGTTTGTTTGTTTTTGAAACAGGGTCTCACCAAGTTGCTGAGAGCTTCACTAAGTTGCTGAGGCTGGCTTCGAACCTGCAATCCTCTTGTCTCCGCTTCCCAAGTGCTGAGATTATAGATATGTACCACCATGCCCAGCTCCTATCTGTTTTTTATGTCATGGGAGTTAAGATGAGTTTTTTTCCGGTACTATGAATTGTACCCAGGGGCATTCTACCTCAGAGCTGCATCCCTAGCCCTTTTTCTTTTTTGTTTCGAAACAAGGTCTTGCTAGGTTGCTGAGAGTCTCACTACATTGCTGAGGCTGTCCTTGAACTGGCCATCCTCCAGTCTCAGCCTCCCAAGTACTGGGATTACAGGCATGCATCACCATGCCCAACTGAGTTTTTACATTTTTAAATTTTTTCCTTTGTAATCAAAAGAATATTTTGTGATAGATGACAATGATAGGAAATTCAAATTTTGGTATTCATAAACAGCCTTTTAGTGTGTGTGTGTGTGTTTGTTTGCAGTACTGGAGATTGAACCCAGGGACATTCTACCTCCATGCTATACCCCCAGTCCTATTTTTATTCTTTATTTTGAAACAGGGTCTCATTAAATTGTGAAGGGCATCACTAAGTAGCTGAGGCTGGCCGCGAACCTGTGATCCTCCTGTCTCAGCCTCCCAAACACTGGGATTACAAGAGTGTGCCACCACACCTGACTACAACCTTTCTTTGTAATAAAGTGTCCATTATTAGCTTGTGCATTGTTTAGGACTACTGTCTCATACAAGAGCAGAGTTGAATAATTGGGACAGAAACTGCAGATATTTACAGTAAGAGACTGTACAGTAAGATACAGTAAGGTATTGTGATATTTTTTTCAAATTCTTTTTTTTAATTGGTGCATTATAAGCAGACATCATGATGAAGTTCAGTGTGATAGAGGCATACATGCACACAGTGCTTGAAGCTCCTTCCCCTGGCAATCTTGCTATCTACAGAGGAATTCTGCCCACCCCGGCTCTTGGTCATCATGTGGTTACCTGCCTGTTAATTATCACTGATCACGGCAAATGTTTCCATCACACTGGCCACGTACCAGGGGCTGTTCTAGGTACTTTACGTAGTTAACTCTACAGCAGCCTTGGAATCGGGGTCATCACCAGCCTCTGTACAGAGGAAGACCCTGAGGCTGCCAGGGGTACCGGTCTAGTACCCTTGCCGCCTGCATGTGACAGGACGATGCAGACCAAGGGATCAGATGACTTGCCCAGGTGACAGGGTAGCTGGGTGCAGTGTCCCGCCTCATTCCTAAGCACCATGCTCTGCCTGGAGCCAGCTCCCTTGAGAGCACACAGGGGCTGCTGAATTTATACAGAGACAGTGCTACCTGACAGGTGACTGCACAGGTGAAGTTCTCACCTGGTGACACTGACCTGTTTCAGACTGGACCACAGTTACCTTTAGTCCTTGAATTGCTGGCTCCCCTCCTTCCTTCCCTGGTGCACCACATCCCTGGCCACCTGCCCGCCCATCCATCCATCCATCCATCCATCCATATCCATCCATCCACCCACCCACCCACCCACCCATCCATTCGTCCATCCATCTTCCCATCCCAGGATGAGCCTTGGTAATGATCTCATTAACATCAGGGAGGCCAGAGAAGATTTAGCTCACAAAGGAGGGGCCAGGGCATATTCCTGTCTCTCCTAAGCCACATGCTAGAGCGAGTCTTGGTAATACCTTCTCTCTCTGGAACCCTTTCACGTCAGATAAATGGGAGCTTACCTGGCATCTGGGGAAATGGTTCTGAGGGTCTCACAAGGTGAGTGCCCCATCTTTCCTTTGAAGACGTTGCCTTTTTTGTTTTTGAGCTACAGCTGAGTCCCTGTTAAAATACATTTCATCGGTATTTCTTGAAAGCCCCGTTGCTTCCGCTGTGGACGCAGAAGTGGGGCATGTGTTTTGGGGGCGTGAGAGCAGAAAAGTCCTCCTTACATCCTTCTGGATTTCTTTCCATCTGCCACTGAGCCATCCCTACCCTGCCCGACATCATCCTTTCCAAGAAAATGTGCATTAAAAACTCCTCACAGAAAACAACCTTTCCATTTTCGTCTTGTGCTTCACTTTTATGTCTAGAATAGTTGGCTCCTTTAAAAACTTGAACACACCCAAGAATGCCACAGACATCGGGATCTACTGTGAGAAAACTGGGTAGCTGCTCAGGCTACTGGGACAGACAGACGAAGGATGCATGCATTTTAAATTAAAGACAAAGTACTTTAAAATAAATTCCAAGGAAAGGCTGATGGGGAAGTGCTGGTTTCTGTTGATTTGCATTGACTTTTGAGTGTGAGAGGAAAGACTAATTCAGAGCCCGTGGCTGGGGGCAGTTTTGGGAGGCTCAGTGGGATGCAAGTGGGATTTGGAATTGGCTTTGAAATGAGAATAGACCTAAAAAAAAAAAAAGAGCATGGGGGATGGATTAGCCACAGGAAATGAGGGACATCATTCAAGAAGTTAAAAGACATTTTGAAAGCATGCTTGAATTCCTTAACATGGCCAGAGAAAGCATAGACCCAGGACTGGCAAACCACAGCACCCGCCTGGAGCTGGCCCACCGCCTGGTTTTCCAAATAATGCTTTATTGGAGCACAGCGACTCTCTTGCTTGCATGTTGTTTCTGGTTGCTTCCACCATGCCGTGGGGGTGAGGAGACCCAGTGACCCTGTGCTGAGACCCAGTGGTCCTGCAGAGCCAGACTTACTCTCTGATCCTTTGCAAAAACACCTCACTACCCCTGCACTGGTAAAGATGTAGGCTGGGAAGGAAAGATGAGAATGGGGGAAGGGAAGGCATAGGAGGAGAGTGAGGATAAAGAGAAGGCAGTGGAGAAGCAAAAGGAAAGATCTTGCTAGATTTGTTGGTGCAAACGTGAGTCCACTTTCAGTTCAGCCTGCTCACTGTTTCCACCAAATGTGGTGTGACTGGTATTTGCAGTACTGGACAGCTCTCTTTCCATGGGACTGTGGAGTCAGTTTAATCCCGACCAGCCAAAGAGGCCCTATGATAACAGCTTGCCCTGAAGACTTTAGTGTAATATAGAAAGTAAAATTCAAAACTCCAGAGAGCCATAGGATGCATGAACAAGCACCACGTGTGGCCCGAAGGCCAGCGCATTAGCATCCTGCACTAGCAAATCCACACCAACTGTGACAACCACAGCCGCTCATCAGGCAAACTTAACATTCCCCCCAGTTCTAGAGGATTCTCTGGTGTCACATATCAAGTATAAAATTAAGCATACACACTTGCTGCAGGACTTCTCAGAGCCTTCACGAAGCTCTGGGTGCAGAAGATAAGGCATTGTGTTTCTCAAATGTGTTTGACTTGAGCTTCATCCACCTCCCCACTTCTTCTTTTTAAAAATAAAGCATATGGCTTATGAAGACCATTTGGGATGCTATGGCCTAGGTATTATTTTGTGATTGATATATACATTTAGGGTGAGACAAAATCTTTTTTTTGTGTGTGGGTGTGTGTGTGGGGGGGGTACTGGGGATTGAACCCAGGGACATTCTGCCTCTGAGCTGCATCCTCAGCCCTTTTTATTTTTGTTTTTGAAACAGGGTCTCAATAGGTTGCTGAGAATCTCGCTACTTGCCGAGGCTGTCCTCAAACCTGTGATCCTCCTGTCTCAGCCTCCCCAAGTACTGGAATTACAGGTGTGCGCCACCATGCCTGGATTAGACAGAATCTTGAAGGTCATATAGCCCCATGCCCTAATAATAATATGAATCATCACAGAAACTTTATAAAATCACATTTAGGCCTGAGAGTCTATGCTATTCCTATTCATGTCCTTAGAAATTTGTTTATGGTCTTTGGACTTAGAGATTTTGTAATTGCAGTATCTTTGTTTTTTCTTTCTTTTTTTTTTTCGGTGCTGGGGATTAAACTCAGGGACATACTACCTCTGAGCTACACCTCCAGCCCTATTTTATTTTTTATTTGGAAACAGGATCTCAGTAAGTTGCTGAGGGTCTCACTTAGTTGCAGACTGGCCTTGAACCTATAATCCTCTTGCCTCAGCCTCCCAAATACTGGGATTGCAGTCGTGTGCACCTCCACACCTGGCTTGTAATTGCAATTTCTACTCACATTCTAGCCTCAAATTCTGTACTCCTAGTGGCCCCTAGATTTTCTCCTTCCCAAGGGTATGATGACAATAAAAGGGGGTAACAGGGATTAAGATTTGTAATTGGGTGTGTAAAGGGCAGCCTGGAAAGAATGCACTAGCGTGTTGCCTCAATGGCTGTGGAGAGTGAATTCTGTATTTCAGATATAGCACAGAATCAGCCCTAATTGCCCCGACCGCTGGCTTCCAAATGAGTGTTTGGAAATTGGCAATCAGCACAGGCCCACATCTGCCACGATAAACTCCCGACTCCACAGTGTCCTTGATCAAGTGACGAAGGCTCACTCATTTCCCAGCAGCGCTATCACTCCAGTCTGGATTTTGCTTCTTCGGTGACAAGCTTTGCAAACAGGGAAGGCCCTCCTAGAGATTTGGGGCAGTGGGCCAAGGCCTACACAAAGCTCCAGGAGAAGCCCGGTGCTTTTCCCATGAGAGTCAATTTTAAATAACCTTTTTTTTTGATTGAAGCAAAATACAATACACATCTATGCGGAAGACACACACACCATAGAGGTGCCACTGGTCTCAATGTAGGAAAAGACCCTCCTGGGGCATTAATTTTAATCATATATCTTATATGAAAGCAAGTATAGGTACATTACTGATGCTATATCTGATGTTCAAAAATATTAGCAGGGCATGCTGACGAACACCTGTAATCCCAGTACTTGAGAGGCTGAGACAGGAGGATTGCAGGTTTGTGGCCAGCCTCAGCAACTTGTGAGGCCCTCAACAATTAGTGAGACCCTGTTTCAAAATAAAGAATAAAATAGGGCTGGGGGGTATAACTCGGAGGTAGAATGCCCCTGGGTTCAATCCCCAATACCACACACACAAAAAAAGAAGAATAAAAAATAGGGCTGGGGGTGTAGCTTGGGGGTAGAATGCCTCTGGATTTAATCCCCAGCAAAATACACACACACACACACACACACACACACACACACACACACATCACCCTTTAAATAACAGCACATTTTGGGAGGGGGTACTGGGGATTGAACCTAGGGGTATTCTACCTCTGAGCTACACCAGCCATTTTTATTTTTTATTTTGAAACAGGGCCTTATTAAGTTCCTGAGCCTGTGATCCTCCTGTCTCAGCCTCCCAAGTACTGGGATGACAGGTGTGCACCACCACACCTGGCTAAGTCGCAGCTCTTGATGGATCACTACAGACCCTGGTCTCTAAAAGGATGCTGTCCAGTCCTCAAGGACAGTTGTACTCCCTTGCTGTTAAGCTGCCATTTGGTGAATGTTTGCAGAGAAAGGACTGGGTAGGAAACAGAAGAAATCCCCCCTCCCACTGAAACCTTTGCTGGGTGGAGCATTGGGCACCTGTCACCATCAATGTTCCCCGCCCTCCACCCCCAGGGGTAAGCACGCAGCCTTCTTGCAACCACTGAGGCTTCAGGGCGTGGAGTGGCTTGCCTTCATGCCCTGCTGAGGTCCAAGGGGTGCTCAGAACCCAGATCCAAGAGACCAGAGCATTCCTTCTCTTCATCACTAGGTTTGCCTCTCTGTAACGATACTCCGTGTCCTTTTGCTCGGGGCAAGTGATCTTGGGAAGGCTTCTCTCTGTGTTGGTAAAGGAAACAAATGTTCTGACTCCTCACAGCGTTCCGAAAACAGAAAATTCATTTTGGGGCCGCAGACACACGCGCCAATGATCTCGTTGCACGGCCTCAGCCAGTTGTAGAGGAAAAGCAATCCGAGTGAATGTGGAATGAATTGCCTTCCAATGGCCACGCTTCGCGATGCACTGCTGTAATCTGGGGTATTGCAAGGCAGCTTAATGTACCGGCGATGACACGTTTGACCATTATGTGGCTGTCCCTCATTGAATGCGCTGGGCGCAGCCCCAGCCATAAATCTGCCAGCAGACAAAACATAAAATTTACATGCGAGATCAAATCTCCCCTGTCCTGATTTTTATACAAGGGTCACCAGCGGGTAGTAAATTAAGATTCAGAATAAAAGTTACCTGCAGGTGCTAAATCACTAGACCATGTCAGGATCAGAGTTTTCTTTTGTTAATAAAGCCAATGTTTGTTATCAGCACCTGCGCTTATATAAACCAGGGTCAGTGTTTGTGTAAGGAAAGGTGCCCTTTGTCCCATCGAGAGTTTGGATTTCTTTTGTAATGTAGTCACACATTGTTTACCTGAATGGCAGGATATCTGGTCCCAAGATTTGGGTTTGAAAGCTAAATAGAAGAGACTAGATATGCTCGGGTGGTCTGTCATCCTCATAAATCTCTCACTGCCAAGAAATTACACATATATTTTAATTTCATTAGCCTTCGAGAAATATTTATTGAGCACCTGCCACTAGATACTGTGCTGGGTGCCAAGTGTGCAAATACGAGCAAGACGGTTCCATGGGAAAATGAAATATTGAGAGATGATCAATTCAGGATCACTGCAATGATCAGGAACTACTCCAGGTATTTTAGGCAGGTAGTTTTTAGTTTGTGTTGGAAACCAGAGGGGTACCAAATCCCAGGAAAGGCCAAAGGAAGTGTCCAGGCCGGGTCTGCAGAACAATTCCCTGGGCACCTGCAAGGCAGGGTTCAGATGAGGAAAAGGAGCTGCCAAGGTTTCCACCTCCACTGCCTCTTGACATCAAAGCAGGAAGAACACATTCTTCCCCACTTCCAGTGCACACGAGACTGTGAATTCCTGGGTGCACATAAGAGACGTTAACATTTTCCTGAGAAGACATGGAAACTGTTTATCTTGCTTTAAAACGTTGGATCCAAGCCAGGCATGGTGGTGTACTCCTGTCATCCCAGTACTTGGAGGGCTGAGAGAGGAGGATCACAGTTTGGAGGACAGCCTCATCAATGTAGAGAGACTGTCAGCAACCTGGAGAGACTCTGTTTCAAAATAAAAAGGGCTGGGGGTGTAGATAGGAGGTAGACCGCCCCAGAGTTCAATTCCCAGTACCACACACACAAAACAATGTCATAGTATTGCATATAACCTATACATGTTCTTTCATATACTGTGAATCATCTCCAGATTACTGATAATACCTAATATCCCATAAATATCTATGTGAATAGTTGTTATACTGTATTCTTCAGGGAACAGTTGCCAAATAAAGTTGGTACATGTTCAGTACAGACAGACTTTTTTCTTACCAAATATTTTTGGTCTGAGATTGGTTGAGTCTGCAGGTTCAGAACCTGTGGATGTCAAGGACCAGCATGTATATTTGTGGGATAAAGCTTTAGAAGTGGGGTATGTGCTCTGTAATTTTGGTGAGTAGTACCCAAATACCTGCATGATGTTTGTGTCTCCCTCTGCATCCTTCAGCTCATCTGTTCCCCACTGTACAGAGGTTATCCAACTTTTGTACCCTTGTCAAGAAGCCAGTTAAAAATTGCCACTTTGACCTGGGTGTGGTGGTACATACCTGAAATCCCCATACTTGGGAGGCTGAGACAGGAAGATTGTAGGTTTGAGGCCAGCCTCAGCAACTTAGTGAGTCCCCCAGCATACCACTTTTATATAGTTACAATTGACATTTCTCTTATCATGAGTGAACACTTTTGTGTGTTTTGTCATTTGCTTTTTATATATTTTATTTCTATTTTGTGTTGTCTTTTTTCTTCAGTTTCTAGAAGTTTTTATTTATGAGTGAAGTTATCCCTTTTTTCTGCAATGTGAATTGTGCATATTCCTTCCAGTTTGTCAGTATTTAAACTTACATGGGTGATTTTTGCCATGCTAACTATTAAAAATGTCATATAATCGAACTTCTGTGTTTTGTTTTGTATCAGAAGGGTGTTTCCCATTGTGATGTTATGAACACCTACTCCTATGTTTTTTTCTAATATTTCTATGGCTTTATTTTCACAGTTCCGTCTCTGACCCATTGCAGTTTATTCTGATATAAGATATAGCTATGGATGCTTAATTGCACATTCCCGGCTTCTAACACCCTTTCTTGAAAGCCATCTTTCTCACTTCTTTGAGATGCTGCCTTCATTATGCACCATTATTGCCCTTACTTTTCCTTGGTTTCCCATTGGATATAGGAGACCGAGGTCCAGAGAAGTTACATGTCCTAAGTTGATCTTGAGTCTGCTTGGGTGGCTGTGACGCCATATTGCTTCTTTCCACAGCAATTCCTGATGTCACCCAGTCAGGCTTTTGGCAGGCGTGGTGGCACATGCTTCTAATGTGTACTTGGGAGGCTGAGACAAGAGGATTACAGGTTTGCGGCCAGCTTCAGCTACTTAGTGAGGCCCTCCACAACTTACTGAGACCCTGTTTCAAAATAAAGAATAAAAAATAGAACTGGGGATGTAGCTCAGAGGTGGAATGCCCCTGGGTTCAATCCCCAGTACCACACATATACACACACAAAAATCAAGACAATACAAAATATGAAGTTTATGACAACCCTAATTCTACCTGCCTGAAATAAACAGTGTTGACAATTTGGTGCACTTTCTTCCAAACTCTTATCTGTTATTTAGTAAAGTTGTTTTTGTTTTTGTTTTTTTCTTAGACAGGATCTCATTGAGTTGCCCAGGCTGACCTTGAACTTGTAATTCTCGTACTTCAGCCTCAGGAGTTGCTAGAATCACAGGTAAGCGCCACTGTGCCTGGCTTCTGTTACTTGTTATTTAAGGCAAATATATGTGTGTGTGCGTATGCACAAACAAATGCATGCAAGTGTTAATATAAATGGTGGTATCATAATATTTTGTTTTCTTTTCCTGAAAATGTTATTGATATCATTCCTTGTTGATATATATAGCTCTATATCAACTTTAAAGAATAGCTACGTGACATTTCATAATACATTTACTGTTTCCATTGGTAGATATTTTAGGCTACCTGCACGTCTTTGTTATTGGCAGTATGTTAATTACTGTCCTTTTTCATGCGTGTTTACAAATGTCTAGAAGGAGAATTGCCAGGTCACAGGGTGTGCGAGTAGAACAGGTGAGCAGTTGCTTGTAATCACCCACCTGTCCCGCAACACACGGGGGCATTTAGAGAAAGTCTGCTTATGAGTAAAATCAGGCCAGTTTTTTGACAGGTTCTCTCTGCAGTGGTGTGTGTCAGTCAGGCTGCTCATGGTATTCCTTTGCTCTCATGTACCCGTGTGCAGTGTGGCTCTGTTCTTCTGGTGGATAGGCCCCTACACACCAGAGAAAGTATGTGGAGTTCTCCTGTTGGGTTACAACTTAGTTGTAGATGTCTGCCCTTCCTGCCTCTGGATTGAAATCTTGATTGTGACATGGCCTGATGGCAGCTGGACCATGCTGGGTGCTAAGTGCTCAGCTGGAGCCTCTAGAGAGCAAAGTAGGTAGTGGGGATTTCTCTCCTTTACCTCCAACCCAGGAACCAAACAAAACAGCAACAGGAGGTAAATCAAGCGGCCCTTTACTCTCGGGGAAGCTGTCTCCCAGCGTTCCTGTTTTAAAGGTCTCTGAGGCAGGCAGGAGGATTGATGGGTGGCGTTTTATTTAAGCTGGCATTACGTATTATGTCACCAGAGTCTGCTCTCAAATCACCCGCACAGGACACGTTATAAAATGATGGCCGTTGTGATGTGTGGTGAAAGATGGTGCCTGGCAGGTGTCCTGGGATACTACCGGGTTGCTAATTCTTGGCTTGTCTTTTGGTTTTTGGAGGTTGCTGAGCTTCTCTGTGGGCAGGGAAGGGAAAGCTCTGTGTGTGTGTGTGTGTGTGTGTGTGTGTGTGTGTGTCCACACACACACTTAGCAGGTGTCCAGTTGCTGTATCATCCAGGAGATCTAACCCGCCCATTTGCACAGCGTCTTAAGAGCATCACATAAGAAGAATCCATGTTTAAAAAGTGTCCACGCTCACTGCAATTCATCCGCAGCTTATTGCAATTATCGACAGGCTTTGTTTTGTGACAACTCTTCATCAACTGGTGGACCGCAGCACCTGCAGCTGTGGAGTGATGGAGAGCCCGGGAGAGTGGGGCCACGGGGTGCTAGCTATGGTGGTATGAGAAGGAAGAGGATGTGCTGGCAAGTTGGCAAAGTGTGTTGTAGAATGTGAAGGAGGAGAAAGAGATTAAGGGTCTCAGGAACTCAGGATTGGCGGGGTTCTTGGCTTCTGTGGCAGAAAAGAATTTCAGAACATGCCAGTTGAGACAAAGACAGAGGTTTATTTAGGAAAGTGGGGGATACTCGTCCAAGGGAGAACATGGATTGTCTCAAGACAAAGAGGGCACCTTTGGGGTCCTTACTATAGGAGACCCCTGTGAGGGGGTGGGTGTGGTGCATGGCAGTGATGCGGGTCCAGGTCACCTTGTTTTTTGAATCCTCAGGTTCCGGCCATTTCATTGGTGGGTGCTGGATGAAGCCTGAGCTTGACCAAGGTCAGACTTTTTGGGGGATCCTTAGTTTACCAAGCATCTCAGAAATTTCAGGTGGGAAAATAGGCTATTATGAATGATTAAAAAGTATGGGCCTATTGAGGACCTTTGCCTAAGAAAGGCCAGCCCAGATAGGCCAATATGATTAGAAGTGTGGCCCACTTTTGTCTAAGAAAGAACAGACTCTGTAAGGTGAAGATAATGAAGTTTCTAGATTTTAAAACTATATTTTTCTCCTTCTTTTCCAGTTTGCCTCCTTTTTACCTATTTTTATTTTTCCTACCCTACCTCAAGGGGATCAAGAATTTTTTTTTTTTTTGTATTGGGGATTGAACCCAGGGACATTCTATCTCTGAACTACACCACAGCCCTTATTATTGTTTATTTTGAAACAGTCTTGCTAGGTTGCTGAGAGTCTCGCTACATTGCTGAGGCTGTCTTCAAACCTGCGATCCTCCTGTCTCAGCCTCCCAAGTACTGGGATGACAGGCATGCACCTGTACACTCAGCTCCTAATTTCTTTTCTATGAAGACAATAGTTAGATTGGATTACAGCCCACCCCGATGACCGTAATCACCTCTTTAAAGTCCCTATCTCCAAATGCAGTTTCACTCTGAGCTACTGGTTTAGGACTTTGGCAGATAGCTTTTGGGGGACACAATTCAGCCCATAACAACTGAGGTGTCACAGTTCCAGCTTAGGAGCTTGTACAAGCTGTCCATTGTTTTGTTTATTTATTTATTTTTGCTTCCAAGTTGGAGGCATCAAGCGTCCCACCGGAAAACTGCACAAAGACTTTTGTGAGAAGGGCACTTCTTGGTACTTAGTTTCCTTGGTACTTCTTGCTCTGAAGTTGGTCTTCTGAAACGATTTAAAACCCTGTCCTATGGGTTTGTGAGAATGCTGCCTCCAGGCAGTATCTTTCTCCAAAACACGCAGGGGAGGTTTGGACGAAGGCATTTCAAGGGAAGCCTGTGTGTTGGGCATGGAGTGGTGCTGGTGCACACTTGTTTCTGGGTCCGAGTGCAGACCTGGCTTGGCGATGGCCTGGGGCCAAGAAGACTCCGACCTGGGCTTCAGGAGAGAAGCAGGCGATTGGCAAAGAAGCGCCGGCCTGCTTCTCCTCCCAGTGTCAGTCACTGCTCACTCCCACTGTGTCCTTTCTGAGCCAGAGGTAAGGCTAAGTCAGAGCCTCCTAACCTGGACTCTCAGGAAAGCAGGGGACAGACTGCTGTGTCATGGGCGTGTCCTAAGCACCATGGGGTATTGAGCAGTGTCCTTGGTCTCTATCCACTAGATGCCAGAGCGCTTCTTTCCCAAGTAGTGACAACTGAAAATGCCAAGATGATGCCCAATATCCCCCTGGGAGGCAAAACTGCCCCGGTTGAGATGCACTGTGCTGAGCGGTTTGCATGGATTAAACCCTTGAATCCTCATCAGTCCACCATCCACTGTTCCCCATTCTGCAGAGTAGAGCCTCAGGCAAGTTAAACGTTGTCACCCTCAGTGTCTTCCTTCTAGATTGCTGCAGGGCCGTGATGGGTCCCAGAGTGAGGTTTCTAACTGCAGTGTCTGCTGTCACCCAGTATGGACGTTGAGGTCTCACTAGTAATCCCTGTTGCTTCTCTGAGCTGGGTCATTTGGGTAACTTGCTTCTCTGAGCTGGGTCATGTCTATAAAAGAGAAGGGCTTCCAGTTTATTCATTCACGCAGCAAATAGTTTTGGAGGACTGAGAATGTGCCAGGCATTGTTATAGATGCTGGATTTGACACTGCACTGAATAAAACTGCACGAAACCCTGGTTTGAGGGATTTATTTATTTATTTATTCTTTTGTGGTACTGGGGATTGAACAGAAGGGCATTCTACCACTGAGCTACACCCCCATCCCTATTTTAATTTTTCATTTTGAAACAGGGTCTCCCTAAGTTGGTGCGAGGCTCACTGAGTTTCTGAGGCTGACCTTGAACCTATGATCCTCCTGTCTCAGCCTCCCAAGTACTGGGATTACTGCACCACCATGCCTCGCTAGTTTGGGGGTTTAGAATGTGCGCATGAGCAGCATCTCCTTACCCTTGCCCTTGGAGTATGTCAAGGGTCAGCATGGCTGCATCATCTCCCAGATGATGGGCTGTGCTGATGTCTGGTCTTTCTTCCTATTGTAATTATTGAGGCCGTTATTCGTACTCTACCAATATAGATCTCCACTTAAGAGCTCGACTCCAGCCAGACTTTGAATTCCAGGGCACTGAAATTCAGCTACTGAAAAAACAAATGCCTTGCTGTTTGGGTGGAAATTGAAATAAGGCCCAGGATCAGAAAGCATATGTATTTTTAACACAATATTGCAAAGTAGCCGCTCAGCATTTTTTCAAGTCCAATCAGTTAAATGTCTTCTTGCTTTCTCCCCTTTTCTGGGTAACAGATGAGGTTTTGATGTTCTCGCTAGTCATTTAATAATAAAGGCTTGTATCTACCCCATTTAGACTCCCTCCTAATGGGCTGGAGTTGATGTTGTGATTTTTTTTTCTGAAAAGGAGAATTTTGTTTCATTTTAGGCTCAATGTGA
Source organism: Glis glis (assembly GCA_004027185.1). Classification (NCBI taxonomy): domain Eukaryota; kingdom Metazoa; phylum Chordata; class Mammalia; order Rodentia; family Gliridae; genus Glis; species Glis glis. Next base: position 3,829 of record PVJS01022908.1, on the reverse strand, counting down.
ATTCTTGCTGTAAGAGCACACACATAAGTTTCTAACACTTAGGGAAGTCTTTTGATAAATGGCACCATAAGCGTAGGCAATTTTCTACATCTTGTTTGTAGGCTTTGGAAATTTACAAGGTTTCCCTTTAATACAATTGTCTATGCCAGCTAACAGGCAGTTTTACGGTCTATTCGTATTTATCATTAGGATAAAAAAAAACCTGTACCTTAGATTCTTTATTCTCCCAGGAACATAAATAATCCCAAATAACCAGCAATATCTTAGCTGCTATTTGATTTGGTAACTTTGGGGGAAATAGTTTCCATTTTGCTAACCATTAAACTCCTTTCTACCATGCACATTTTCTTGAATTTTAAAAGGCCTGGGCAAATTCTAGAATGTGTGATGTGAGTTTGACTAGTGTACACAAAAATGTCAAAATGCAGTTTTAGAAATAATCGTTATATGACTGAAATTCCTTGGAACCCTTTTCGCACATGTGTCTTCAAAGCCAGGGGGCAACTTTAGAGCAAGGGCAGAGAAATGTCTCTAGATCAGTCACAGAGTTTCCGGGTCCTGTTTGAGGCTGTTGCAACTCACGTATTTATAGAACTGTTGAATGTTGAGTTATGTTTCTACTATACTGGTCAAACAGTTGAACACTTTGTCATCCTATTAAGACAATAAGATAAAACCAGTTTGTCCCCAAAGTGCCTAAATAGTTCTACATATTTTAAAAATGGATTTGGGCCTTACTATCTAACTACTATCAAGGTATTATAAAATATAAAAAGATAAACATTTGTAGCAGGAGAAAGATATTGCATTATATGATATGTTAGATGTGTAAAATTATATCTTTGTCGTTATTGATCTTATATTGCTTATAGATCACTTTATCAGGACTATTTCACCTGTATACTATAGCAATAGGAAAGTGGCAGAGACTTAAACAAGATAAAGCTAATTTCTCTTTCCTGTTTTGAAAAAAAAATCTGGACATGGGAGGTTCAGGGTTGATACAATGGCACCCCAAAGTCATCAGGGACCCTAACTGCTTCAAGCTAGTTATTGATCCATCCTTATGTTAGAAACAGATTTTAGGGCAATATTAAATAATTACTTATGAACTCAAAAGTAACTTGGCAATGTACTAAACTTCTGGGAATTGAGCCTAGGGGCAGTCTACCTCCAAGCTATACCTACAGCCCTTTTAATTTTTATTTATTTTCTTTTTTTTTTTGTGGTACCGGGGATTGAACCCAGGGGTGTTCTACCTCCGCGCTACGCCCCCAGCCCTATTTTTCATACTTTATTTTGAAACCAGGTCTCACGAAGTTGCGGAGGGCCTCACTAAGGAGAGAGAGAGAGAGAGAGGGAGAGAGAGAGAGAGACAGGGAGAGAGGGAGAGAGGGAGAGAGAGAGAGCTGAGGCTGGCCGTGAACCCGGATCCTCCGGTCTCCGCCTCCCAAAGTGCTGGGATTACAAGCATGTGCCACCATGCCCGGCACTATTTATTTTCTTTTGAAACAGGGTCTTGCTAAACTGCTGTGATTGGCCTTGAACCTGCTATCCTTTTGTCAGCCTCCCAAGTACTGGGATGACAGTCGTGCACCACCACGCCTGGCTTGCCCATGCCCCCCCCTTTTTTTGGTTCTGGGATTGAACCCAGGGGCATTCTACCTCTGAGCTACACCCCTAGCCCTAATTTTTATTCTTTATTTTGAAACAGGGTCTCATTAAGTTGTGGAGGGCCTCACTAAGTAGCTGAGGTTGGCCGCGAACCTGCAATCCTCCTGTCTCAGCCTCCCAAGTACTGGGATTACAAGTATGCGCCACCAGGCCCGGCTTTCCCATGTTCTTTTAAGGAAACTTTATGGAAGTCCCAAACGTTGTTTATATCCTGTTTGTGAAAGCTTAATTGCATGGTCACACCCAACAGCAAGGAAGTTTGGGAAGTGTAATTTTTTAGTTTAGCTGAAAACAGGATTCTGTTACTGAGACAGTTGGACAAGTGGTAGTCTTTCCCACACCCCGTCCTACTAGGGGAAAGGAACGGACTTGCCAGGGACAAGTGACTGGGACTTGTCCAGCTTCAAACAGCTGTTCTCAGGACAACTCTGGTTCTCTTTGAGGTAGGATAGAAGAAATAATATTAGGCAGAAAGGAGACAAATTGGGAAGAGAAAATATAGTTTTAAAATCTAGAAAATTCTTAATATTTAACTCCACCCTACAGGGTGTGTTCTGTCTTAGGCAGAAGCCTCAGTGAGCCCACATCCTTAATCACAATGGCCCCTCTTCCCACCTGAGACTCCTGAGATGTTTAGTAAACAAAGGATCCATTAGGAGGGACAGGGTCAGACACCACCCAGCCACCACCCATCAGTGCTGGAACCTGAGGATTAGGAGGAAGTCCAGACCTCCACCTCAGCCATGTGCCCCTACCCGCCCCCCTTCCCGGTCCCCAATAAAATAGGATTGCAAAGATCCCGGGGGCCTCTCACGCTCTCGAGGTGGCCCGCGCGTGTATCCTCACTTTTCCTTAATAAACCTCTGTCTTTGTCTCTGACCGGAACGTGCTAAAATTCTTTTCACCACAGAAGCCAAGGACCCTGAGAGTCCTGAGTGGGTTTCCATTCCCAAACCTGGGAACTCCTCAGAACCCCACAGAATTATCATGTTCTCCTACGACATCTTGAGTAAATGTGGATTCCCCCTTCTTTCCCTTTCTCTTCTTCCTGCGTGGCATCTAGTTACAGAGAAGGCTAATGTTTTGGGGATCGCAGGTGGAAGGGGCATCTCTGGAGTTGTGGATGTGGCTGTGGTGGCCCTGGCTGTCCTTCTGTCTCTGAGGTTTCTGTCTCTGCTGTGCCTAGCCGGACGGGGAGAGTCACACCTTTGTTTCCAAGGTCCCTCCTGTGCTCTCAGGACTCCATTGCAGGCTCCTGGGTGGGGCACCCAGTAGCTTCTCATGTGAGCACGCAGGGTGGGGTGTCCAGGCCCAGGCCCTTCACCCCTGTTGGTCCTCTTCCCACTCTAAACACTTCTCAGGGCGGTCCCCACGGCTTTTCTGGGGGAAGCAGGGTGCCAGTCCGGAAGTTTGTTTCCTTCACTCGAGGTCCAGTGCTGAAGGTGGAGGAAGTAGTGGAGGGTGAGGTCCTACTTCTGTCCTTCAGTTTTCCCACTTGGTGGGCTTCGTTGTTCTGGGGACACTATCTTGTCCCTTCCTGGTAAGCTTTATGGGTTAACCACACTGGAGAAAGGGTCGAAGAGGAAATTTTAAAAAATTATCACTCCTCAGAAGATTGCGAATGAACCTACCATATGACCCAGCAATACTTTGGGTATTATTATTGGGTATCTACCCAAAAGAATGGGAACCAAATTACCAGACTAACATGTGTATCTATGTTTATAGCTGCACAATTCACAATTGCCAAACTATGGAACCAGCCAAGGTGTCCATCAACAGATGAATGGATTACAAAACTATGGGATATGTACACAATAGAATTTTATGCAGCCATAAAGAAGAACAAAATTATGTCATTTGCAGGAAAATGGATGGAATGAGAGAACATTATGCTTAGTGAGATTAGTCAATCACAAAAAGTGAAAAGTCAGATGCTCTCCCTAATATGCGGAAACTAGGGAGACTAGGGTGTAGGAGGAAGTCCAGACAAAGATGGAGAAAACTTTAGATGAGTAAAGAAGGCAACCTAACTGAGGGAGATGGGAGAGGAGAAGAGGGAATCACCCTAATGCACAGGATGTACATACACAAATTTATCAAAGTCAAGTACTATGCTGAGCATGAGAAGGAGGGAAGGGGGAGGGAATGGGGG
>PVJS01022907.1:0-30102 GCA_004027185.1 Glis glis | reverse complement strand
AGAAAGAAGTGAATCTATGGAATTACTGTCATAAACAATGTGTATATATGAGATTATACCAACATCATTCTCAGTGCTACATGTGGGGGGGGCGGGGGGGAGGGACACCAAGAGCTGTGTGCATGTATGTTAACACCAAACTGATACTCATTGTGATGTGAGACTACAATGCACCAATAAAAACATAAAAAAAGGAGTAAAAAAATAAAAAAAAGAATTAAAATAGAGCTGGGATGTAGCTTAGAGGTAGAATGCCCCCAGTTTCAACCCCCAGTGACATACACACACACGCACACGCACACGCACACGCACAAAATTACAGCAACATTACTCATGAAAGCCAAATGATGGAAACAATCCAAACAACCCGACAGACAGACAAAATATGGCATGTCCACATATGGAATATTATTCAGTCGTAGAAATGAATGAAATACTGAAAGATGCCACATCATGGATGAATTCTGACATATACTTAAAGAAACTATTTACAAAAGACCACGTAATACATGATTCCTTTCATACGAAATGTTCACAACAGGGAGATCAACAGAAATGGAAAGTGGCTTAGGGTTGTGGGTGGAGTGGTGGGAGAGGAGAGAGGATGTATAGGTGCTATGGTTTGGATGGTTCGTTCTCCAAGGGTTTAGGTGTTGGAAGCTTGCTCCTCAGTATGGTGGAGTTAAGGTCACGGAACCTTTAACAGGTGGGGCCTCACTAGTCGGGGGCAATCAGGACAATGAGGCTGCTTCTACCAGAAGGTATTAATGCAATTCTAATGGGATTCTAGCCAGTTCCTAGAAGAGTGGGCAATTAGAAAAGAGTGAGCCAAGTCCAGCATGGTGGCACACGCTTGTAATCCCAGTACTTGGGAGGCTGAGACCAGAGGATCCGGGTTCGCAGCCAGCCTCAGCCACTTAGAGAGGCCCTCCGCAACTTAGTGAGACCCTGTTTCAAAATAAAGAATAAAAAATAGGACTGGGTGTGTAGCTCAGAGGTAGAATGCCCCTGGGTTCAATCTCCAGTAACACAAAAAGAAAGAAAGAGAGAGGCGGGGGAAGGAGGGGGAGAGAGAGAGAGAGAGAGAGAGAGAGAGAGAGAGACAAAGGAAGGAAGGAAGGAAGGAAGGAAGGAAGGAAGGAAGGAAGGAAGGAAGGAAGGAAGGAAAAGAAAGAGAGAAAAGAGTGAGCCAGACCCCTCAGGCTTCCCATCTTGCCAATGTCCCTCTGTCACACATATTTCTACCCTAATGCCATGTGCTGTAATTCTCGCCAGAGTTAGCACACGCTGTTGAGACGTTCAACCTCCACAACTGTGAGCTAAGTAACCTCTTTTCTTTATAAGCTACCAGCCTTCAGTATTTTGTGATAGTAACAAACAACTAACCAATCTATTGGGTAATAGCTAAAGTACATGAAGCTTATTTTTGAGGTGGTAAAATGTTCTAAAATTGCAGTTGCCAATATCTATGAATATACTACAAACCATTGAATAGTATACTTTTAAAGGGTACATTATATGGTATGTGAATTACATTGCAATAAAGCCTTTAAAAAACATTCTTCCAAAAGGAAAGAGCTACAGGAACTTACGGGCTAGAATCCTCGTCCGGGAACTGTGGAATAGTACCAAGATTGTTTACTAAAGCATCCAACTGAGATTTCATTTCATTAATTTTTTCATTAACTCCCTCCCACTCTTCAAAAGGCAAACCAGAAAACTCCATGTTTTCCAACTTGCAACAACAAACGTCAAAAGAATTAATCAAACTTGGAAAAATTTTAGAGATACCTAGAAAAGTGAGAAAAGCAAAAATTATTAGAAGTATTTATTAGACTACTACTCCAATACTAAATTATAAAGCCTGACTGGGCAAGGACATATGTTTCTTCACCTTGTTATTATTCTATAGCTTGCGCCTAGCTGAGAACCTTAAAAAGAACTGGTCCTAACGATGTTTAGTAAACTAAATGTTTAGTGCTTTTATGACTAATGGACTATTTCTCTGGTAAGCTTATATTCTAAGTTTCTTATTTTCTCAACTGAAAATCAAGTGTATTAAACCCAGAAACTATCAACTATAGTGCTCTATGAAAGGCATTAATTTAATAAGTTATTCTGCTAAGATAACAATGATGATAAATAGCTCCTTAAGAGAAATGAGAACAGATGTGTTTCTTAAGTCATTTTAAGTCATTGATAAGATTTTCATGAAGTTTATAGTTTTTAATCTGAACAAAGATTTAGCCTGGATCCTAATGTGGATCCAGTGGTCTGATTCATTGTGAGATCACAGAAAAATGCCCTATCTTTGTCTTTTTTTTTTTTTTTTTTTGCGGTACTGGGGATTGAACCCAGGGGCATTCTACCTCCGGGCTACATCCCCAGCCCTATTTTTTATTCTTTATTTTGAAACAGGGTCTCACTAAGTTGCAGAGACCTCACTAAGCAGCTGAGGCTGGCCACAAACCTGTGATCCTCCTGTCTCAGCCTCCCAAGTACTGGGATTACAAGCGTGCTCCACCACACCCGGCTCCCTCTCTTTGTCTTATTAGAATAAGAAGTGAAAATAAATGCTCCTTTCTCAGAGTTATATAATAACTTAGAATCCAACTGCTTTTCTTGTCCTTGATGAAAACATATGCATCATCAGTGAACTTTGACCTTTTACGAGTATTCAAGATGACCCATTATTTTCACCATCATTCATCATTTTGACGTCCTCGTTTACTGTAAACCATTTGCCACTTCATTTTTTTTTCACTGCCCACTATATACGCTCATGGGTAAGTATTGCCATTTTATCTACAACTATATTGTTGTTGCTACAGAAACTTATGATTGTGTTTCCCACGTTGAGTAGTTTTATACAGAACATCAGTGCCAGTCAATGGACCAGGGTTGCCTGGAACTCTTTACTGGGAAGGGTTCATAAAGCACACGTGACATAAGGAGTAAAAGTGCTTTGATGCACTTTTAATCTCGCTCATGTTTTGGGAGGATGGGTTTCAGTATCTCCCATGGCAAGCTGGGGCATCTTTCTACTTGGGGGAAGGGATAAAATTGAAATTTCGAATTTGCTAAGGAATACAGGCCATGTGGAACACAGCAGGCTTTCACTTTGGACCCCTGGATCCCTGAAACACTCACTACCCTTTAAGGATAAGGATGGAACAAAAATAGACCAACCCTCACAAAGCCTGAAGCCAGACTTCATTTCCGCTCAGTCTCTGCTCAAATTAAAGTGAGCTTGCCCTATCCTAAATGACTTTCTAGAAGAAAAAGCAAAAAGTCATTCTTGTAGATTTCTCTACAACTTTTCACAGATAATTTTCTCCACAACTTTTCACAGATAATGTCCAACATTCAATCAAAAAAGGCATACAAGCCGGGCGTGGTGGTGCACACCTGTAATCCCAGTCCTTGGGAGGCTGAGACAGGAAGACTGCAGGTTCGAAGCCAGCCTCAGCAATTTAGTGAAGCTGTCAGCAACTTAAGAGAGACCATGTTTCCAAATAAAAAATAAAATAGAGCCGGGCATGGTGGCGCACGCTTGTAATCCCAGTACTTTGGGAGGCGGAGACCGGAGGATCCGGGTTCGCGGCCAGCCTCAGCTCTCGCTCTGTCTCTCTCTCTCGCTCGCTCTCTCTCTCTCTCTCTCTCTCTCTCTCTCCTTAGTGAGGCCCTCCACAACCTCGTGAGACACGGTTTCAAAATAAAGCATAAAAAATAGGGCCGGGGGTGTAGCGCGGAGGTAGAACGCCTCTGCGTTCAATCCCCAGTATCGAAAAAAACACCAAAAAATAAAATAGAGCTGGAGGTGTAGCTCAAAGGTAGAATGCCCCAGGTTCAATCCCCAGCACCCCCTCCAAAAAAAGTCAAAGGATGGGAGGTTTATTGGTTCAAAGCACTTAAGGAAATTTCAGCCCAAACTATAGCTGATACTAAGCAAAAAGCACAGAGACTTGAGCGCCTCACACAACAAACCTCACTTCAGACCCTCAGAACATAAGATTTGCAAATCAGTCCAAGAGAGTTCCAAACCAACAGCAACTACAACTCTCAGGACAAGAAGGTATTTCTAGAATGTCCACACTGTATCATTTAAAATGTCCAGTTTTAGCTGGGCATGGTGGCACACGCCTGTAATCCCAGTACTTGGGAGGCTGAGACAGGAGGATCACGGGTTCGAAGCCAGACTCAGAAACTTAGCAAGGCTCTCAGAAACCTAGTGAGACTCTGTTTCCAAATAAGAAATAAAAATTGGGCTGGGAGTGTATCTTGGAGGTAGAATACCTCTGGGTTCAATCCCCAGTACCACAAAAATAAAATAAAATGTCCAGTTTCAACAAAAAGATTATGAAACATGCAAAATCATAGGAAAGCCTGACCCATAAACAGAGAAATAAGCAGCAAATAGCTGTCCCTAAGGAAACCCAGATACTAGACTTTTTTGAAAAACAATTAGCCAGGGCTGGATGTGGTGGCACACACCTATAATCCCAGTACTTGGAAGGCTGAGAAAGGAGGATCACAGGTTCAAAGCCAGCCTCAGCAACTTAGTGAGACTCTCAGCAACCTAGCAAGACCCTGTTTCAAAACAAAAAATAGAATAGTGCTCAGGGTGTAGCCCAGAGGTGGAACGCCCCTGGATTTTATCCCCAGTACCACAAGGGAGAAAAAAAAGGAAAGAAAGAAAGAAAAAGAAAACAAATTAGCCGGAAACAGTGGCATATACCTATAATCCCAGTACTTGAGAGGCTGAGACTGGAGGATCACAGGTTCAAGGCCAGCCTCGGCAACTTAGTGAGACCGTTTCGAAATAAAATATAAAAAGGGCTGGGGATATAGCTCAGAGGTAGAATGCCCTCTGTTCAATCCCCTGAACTAAAGGAGAAAAAAAAAAGATAGAATATAACTTTTTAAAAAGAAGCAAATAGAGCCAGGCGTGGTGGTGCACACTTGTAATCCCAGTACTTGGGAGGCTGAGACCAGAGGATCCAGGTTCACGGCCAGCCTCAGCTACTTAGTGAGGTCCTCCTTAACTTAGTGAGACTCTGTTTCAAAATAAAAAATAAAAAAAAATAGGGCTGGGGGTGTAGCTCGGAGGTAGCATGCCCCTGGGTTCAATCCCCAGTTTCGCAAAAAAAAAAAAAGAACCAAATAGAAATTCCTACGCTGATAAATAAAAAACCAGAAAACTTTAAGATAGGTTAGTTCATCTTATCCAGTCTGAGTAATGAAATAATAAAAATAAAAGTAACAAAAAGAATAAGATAATGAAGAAAATAAAAATAACCTTAGACATCTACATGACATCATCAAACATATGATTCATGGAAGTCCCAGAAGGAAAGAAGAAAGGAGGCAGAAAGAATATTTGAAGATAAAATGGTCCCAAACTTCCCCAAATCCAATGAAAAACATACATCTTCATATCCAAAATGCTCAACAAGCTTCAAGTAGGATAAAATCACAGAAATGCACACCTAGATATATTATAAGCTCCCAGAGCCAGAGGAAACTGCAGAATCTGTCAAGCAGCAGGAAGAATGTATCTTCCGAGTATCCTCAATAAGACTGATGACCGACTCCTCATCAGAAACCACAAAGGCCAGAGGAAGTCAGATGACGTCGGACTCAGCAAAACAACACTCAATGCATTGCCTTGCTTCATTTAAAAATAGATGAATGCATTATTTATTTTAGATATTAATTGTAGTCAAAATAATTACTATTAAATGCTTTATAAGGCCAAGAAATCTAATTGTCATTCTTTTCTTACCATTGTCCCCATTTATTCTTGTTTCATATCCTCTGTAGAGTTTTCCTATGTTTATTATGATTTCCTCCATGTACAGTTGCTCTGGGGGCATTGCCCCCTCCAGACTTTTATGGCGATTAAAAATAGCAAGTCCAATATCTGTCCAGTTTTCCTGTAAATGCCTAATGATCTTGAGGGTATCATATTTTGACACTAGAAGATCCCCAGTAAACTTTTCCTTCTCCTCCTCCAGCATCTAGAGAGTGAAGGGTGGGGAGCAGTCAGTACATCATTCATTAAAATCAGCCCAGATCACTAGTACCCAGTGACCCCCCATTATTGTGGAGTTACATAGCCTACTACTACTACTATTATTATCATTATTATTTATTATTATTATTGTGCTGGGGATTAGACCCAGGGGCATTCTGCCTCTGAGCTACACCCCTAGCCCTATTTTATTTTTATTTGGAAACAGGGTCTTGCTAAGTTGCTGTGAACCTCGTTAAATTGCTGAGGCTGATTTCAAACCTGTGATCCTCCTGTCTGATCCTCCCAAGTACTGGGAATACAGGCGTGTGACCCCATGCCCGGCTGCATAGCCTTTTATTATTGTTCATACAATTTCTTCCCCAAAGAATTGGTATTCAGCATCCATTTTATTTTCAAAAGTCATGTGAATTTAACTGGGTGTGGTGGCACACACCTGTAATCCCAGTACTTGAGAGGCTGAGACAGGAGGATCACAGGTTCAAGGACAGCCTCAACAATGTAGTGAGACTCTCAGCAACCTAGTGAGACCCTGTTTCAAAATAAAAAAATAAAATAGGGCCGAGGGTGTGGCTTAGAGGTAGAATGCTCCTGGGTCCAATCCCCAGTACCAAAAACAAACCCCCCAAAAATGACTTTAAATTAATTTTGAGGCTCTGCAAGATAATCCATGGTTTAGCAGGATGAAATCATTACACTAAATCATCAGGGTAAAAAATTAGTGACAATTAAGTCCTAGAGAGCTGAGCACGTTTTATTATTATAGTAAAGTTGTAATATAGTTCTTCACATGATCTCTACTAGACAGGGAAAGTTTCTAGAATATACAAGTACTGATTCATGTTTTATTTGTCTGTTTAACCCCAAGTCCAAGTCATGAACAAGAAATATCAATAAATATTAGTGAAAAATAAAGTGCAATTTATACATAAAGTTTGCCATTATTTGTTAGATAATAGAACTACCTTCATTAAGAGTAATCACTATAGGGAGCCATGTTAACAGAGCAATTAAAAGAATTTTGGAGTTAGAGAAATCCAGACTCAAATTCTTACCCTCCCACTTATCATTTATAGGTAACTTAATTAACAACATTCCTAAACTCCAATTTTTTCACACATGAGATGAGGATTATAAGACCTACATCGTGTAGCTGCCAAAAAGAAAAGTAAGATAATTATGGAGAGCATTTTCAGCCTGACAAAGAGTAAGTGTTTAATAAGAGAGAATTATTAGTCCTAAGAAATAAAGAAACATGACTTTTTTCAATTGCATCTATGCATGTCAAAACTGCTAGATAAATAGTAAAAAAAAAGCCACCAAAGTAGATATTCTATGTAGGACAGCAAATATGAGAACATTATGATCAAATCATTCCAAAAAAGAGAGAAAATGATTTCTTGAGATCTGGATAAGATTTCATTAGGTCATAAATTTGATATTCAATTTGGAAGTATTTCAATGTTATATGTTTTCCTTTGTCAGACTACCATAACATGGCTATAATTTTTTTTTTTTTTTTGGTACTGGGGATTGAACCCAAGGGTATTTTACCTCTGAGCTATACTCCCAGCCCTATTTTTTATTTTTTATTTTGAAACAGGGTCCCACTAAGTTGCGGAGGGCCTCAATAAGTAGCTGAGGCTGGCCACGAACCTGTGATCCTCCTGTCTCAGCCTCCCAATACTAGGATTACAAGCGTCCGCCACCACGCCTGGCTCAACATGGCAATAATTTATTTAATGAAACTTATTTTCAAAGCTTGAACCCTTTTTAAAAAGATGACATTAATGAGTACACAAAATGTGATATATATATATATATATATATATATATATCACAACTCTATCCCTGTAAACAATATGTATATATTGTTTACATATATCATTTATATATATGAGTTTAGTGAGTATACAAAATGTGATTATATATATATATATCATATATACATATATATATATATATCTATATATCACAACTCTGTCCCAGTAAACAATATGTCCCTATTATTTACATATACATGAGGAGTTACTGTTTCCTGGGACAGAGTTCCAGTTTCAGAAGATGAGCTACTCTGGAGATGCACATTGGCAATAGTTGTGCAACAGTGTGAATGTACTTAATGCCACTCAACTGTACACTTAAAAGCAGTAAATCTTATGTATATTTTGCCACAATAAAAAAGATGCTATTGATTTTAAAAGTCCAATTTGTCCCTAAGACAAAAGCTAGGTACAGGAAAGACATGTTACTTGGTCTAACAATTCCATCAGACAGAATGAGAACTACTTTCACTGCTACTCAACTATCTTTTCCTATTCCTTGCCCCCCCCCAGCAGCCTAACTTTGTCCAAAAACCTGAATTAGAATTCACAGTGTTTAAGGTTAAGTCCCTGTGGTCTTGCTGTTTTGTTTTTCTTTCATAAAACTTAATATGGCGTTTTTAAAGGATAAGATGTGACTCAGACACAGGTGAGGGGTTTCGCGTTTACAACCCACACTGTGTACCCAGGGGTTTATCTCCAAGTCTTACCCTTTGCAACTGCCTGAATTCTGAGAGAATCAACTCGAACTTGCCTCCCTTATGAGAGGATAAAGTGTCTTTTCCACTGAAAAAGAAAAAAGAGCAAGAGAGACATCTCAGAATAAGGTGTAAACAAAGAAAATGATTAAGTCCATATACTAAATAACAATATTGTATTTCTCTTCAATGATTTCCAAGCATGCCTTCCAGGTTCAGCCTTTCTCCCTATAGGCATTCATCTTTTTTATTAACATAAAATTATATTAATTATACAAAATTAATCTTTAAACATACAAATATAAATATAAATTCAGATTCTAATCAGACCTGAGCAATCAAGCTACGGGACCATGGGCCATGATAATGTATGTGTGTGTGTGTGTGTGTGTGTGTGTGTGTTACAGGAGATTGAACCCAGGAGCATTCTATCTCCAAGCTACACCCCAAGCCCTATTTTATTTTTTATTTTGAAATAGGGTCTCACTAGTTGTTAAGGTTCTCACTAAATTTTTGATGCTGAGCCAGGCGTGGTGGTGTATGCCTGTAATCCCAGCACTTGGAAGGCTGAGACAGGAGGATAGCAGGTTTGAGGACAGCCTCACCAAGGTAGCAAGATTCTCACTAGCAACCTAGTGAGCCCCTGTTTCAAAACAAAATATAAAAAAGGACTGTGGGTATAGCTCGGAGATAGAATGGTCCCTGGGTTCAATCCCCAGTGCCACAACAACAACAACAATAATAATAATAACAATAAAAATTGGTGAGGCTGGCCTCACAGCTATGATTCTCCTGTCTCAGCCTTCCAAGTACTGGGATTACAGGCATGTACTACCATGCCTGAGTTGATAGTGTCTTTTTAAAACAGTGGGCTCTGGTTTTGGGAATTCAAAACTAGATCACTGTAAGGAGAATTCCTGTTGAATATAGCTACCAATTCAATGTCAGTAATTAAGCCTAATGAGTAACTAAGACTCAAAATTAGATCAGAAATTCCAATTTCTGGTAAGGAGTTTCTTTTCAATTCCTCTGTTGTCTAACAAAGAAAAAGCTATTTTATTTACTTATTTATTTTTGTGGTACTGGGGATTGAACCCAGGGGCGTTCTACCTCTCAGCTTTTTTTTTTAAATGGTCTTGCTAAGTTGTTGAGAGCCTCCTTAAGTTACTGAGGCTGGCTTTGAACCTGCAATCCTCCCATCTCAGCCTCCCAAGTACTGGGATTATAAGTGTACACCATCATGCTCAGCGCCATAAATTGACTTTATTTTAAAAGGAGCAAGGCGTGATGGTGCATGTCTGTGATCACAGTACTCAGGAGGCTGACACAGGAGGATCGCAGGTTTGAGGATGGCCTCAGCAATTGAGTGAGGCCCTCAGCAACTTAGTGAGACCCTGTTTCTAAATCAAAACATAAAAACAGAGCCAGGGGTATAGCTTGGAGGTAGAATGCCCCTGGGTTCAATCCCCAGTACCACAAAAAAAAATGAATGAATGAATGAATAAATAAATAAATAAATAAATAAATAGAAAAGAAAAAGACTTGGACTTAAATGAAGGAGACAGCAGTTAAGCAGGGGGACAGGTAATCAGCACTAGAAACCACCAGAGTTCAAAGTCCTTAATGGCATTCTGTCCTAGTAAGGGATGTTGGTCACCTCTCCAAAAATCAATGTTAGAATAATTAAAATGACTAGGGTGTGTGTGTGTGCATGCGTGCGTGCGTGCATGCGTGTGTCTGAGAGAGAGAGAGAAAACTGGATTGAGTTATCAGACACAATATCATATAATCAGAAACACAGGCTCTTGGAGACCCACTGATTACTTCTGAAGAACTCCTGCCATTTGTTAAGGCCATCTTTAACAATGTAGGATTTCTTCTTTGTAGACTCCTCAGTTCGTTCCAACTCCTGTTTAAATTTGTTCATTAAGGTTCTCCATTTCAGTGTGAACTTCTGCAACAGTGCAAGGTCTGCAGTGTCCTAAAATGCATAGATCAACTTATTCACTTATTTATATAAAATATTTATTAACATACATCAGAGCATTATTAATATTTTAATATTTGAGAAATCCATAGAATATGGATCCGAAAAATTAAAAATATTCTTCTTTCAAAATATCATCACTAGCTGGGCGTGGTGGCGCATACTTGTAATCCCAGTTCTTGGGAGGCTGAGACAGGAGGATCGAAGGTTCAAGTCCATCCTCAGCTACTTAGTGAGGCCCTCCGTAACTTAGTGAGACCCTTTTTCAAAATAAAGATTTAAGCCGGGCGTGGTGGCGCACGCTTGTAATCCCAGTACTTTGGGAGGCGGAGACCGTAGGATCCGGGGTTCGCGGCCAGCCTCAGCTCGCACATGTGCGTGTGCACGCACGCGAGCGTTCTCTCTCCTTCCTTCCCTCCCTGTCTCTCTCTCTCTTTCTCCCTGTCTCTCTCTCTCTCTACTTAGTGAGGCCCTCCGCAACTTCGTGAGACCCAGTTTCAAAATAAAGTATAAAAAAATAGGACCGGGGGCATAGTGCGGAGGTAGAACGCCCCTGCGTTCAATCCCCAGTACCGCAAAAAATAAATAAATAAATAAATAAATAAATAAATAAATATTTAAAAACTAGGGCTGGGGGTGTAGCTCAGAGGTAGAAAGCCCCTGGTTCAATCCCTAGTACCGCCCAAAAATTCAATAAATAAAATAAAATAGGACTGGGGGTGTAGCTCAGAGGTAGAATGCCCCTGGGTTCAATCCCTAGTACCGCAAAAATAAATAAATAAGAAAGAAAGAAAGAAAGAAAGAAAGGAAGGAAGACAGACAGACAGACAGAAAGAAAGAGGAAGGAAGGAAGGAAGGAAGGAAGGAAGGAAGGAAGGAAGGAATGCAGGCAGGCAGACTGGGGGTGTAGCTCAGAGATAGAATGCCCCTGGGTTCAATCCCTAGTACCGCAAAAATAAATAAATAAATAAATAAATAAATAAGAAAGAAGGAAAGACAGAAAGACGGAAAGACAGGAAGACAGAAAGACAGACAGACAGACAGACTGGTGGTGTAGCTCAGAGATAGAATGCCCCTGGGTTCAATCCCTGGTACCGCAAAAATAAATAAATAAATAAGAAAGAAGGAAAGACAGAAAGACGGAAAGACAGACAGACAGACAGACTGGGGGTGTAGCTCAGAGATAGAATGCCCCTGGGTTCAATCCCCAGTACCACACACAAAAAATAGATATATAGATATAGATATCATCAGTGACATTGTTTAGCTATGGGTTTTTCATAGTACATCAAGCATTAGGGATAATACTTTATTCCTTTACGACATGAACCCTATTTTCCTGCAGGACCTCCACGGGGCAGTGCAGAAGGGCACTGGGAAGAATGGGAACCATCAAGCCAGACAGAAGCAAATATGAATCCTAGACACTTGCTGACTGTGTGACCTTCAGTGACATTATTAAACTATTTGAAGTTAGTTTTCATTATCCATAAATGAAAACCCTAATACATATCTCACAGAATTGTTATACGTTAAATGAAATGACTGAGCTGGGCGTGGTGGTGCACGCCTGTAATCCCAGTACTTGGGAGGCAGAGACAGGAGGATCGGAGGTTCGAGATCAATCTTGGCAATTTAGCGAGACTCTCAGCAACCTAGGGAAACCTGTTTTAAAACAAAAAATAAAAAGGGCTGGGGACATAACTTGGAGGTAGAATGCCCCTGGGTTCCATCCCTAGTACCACAAAAAAAAGAAAAGAAATGAAATGAAATGACTGGTATAAATGATTTGATTCAGTAGAAACACACTAAATGCCAGTTTCCTTCTTTTCTCATAAAATTGCATAGAATGCATCAATAATACAATTATCTCAATAAAATGGCCACTTTTATTTTGGTTATCCTAATAAATAGGATAACTCTATAAATAACTTTGTACTATTAGAACCTAGATAAATCGCTTGAATTGCAATAGAAGACAAATATAAGGAGAGGCTCTATGGACTTTTCCTTAGATTTTTTCATTCTGCCCACAATACAGTACAAATATAAAACTATATTAATAACCTATTAAATTTAGCAAAGCAAATTCTTCTGGTCTCAACCGTTAACACTTTTGGTCTTTCCCACATGACTTAAGTGAAATGCATTTTACCTTGTTTGACAGGAGGATGATGAAATGCTTGGTGTATTTATTCCAGCCTTTTTCATTGAGGTAGAGTTTTTTAGCCAGTATGACTCTATTTCTTTCAATTACCTATAAAAATAGTGTACTATATTCAGGAATCTAAAACATTAACAAACTATATAATTTATTACAGTAGTTCGTACATCCCCAGCCCTTTTTTAATTAATTATTTATTTATTTATTACAGTACTGGGGATTGAACCCAGGGGCATTCTACCTCTGAGCTACACCCCCAGCCCTATTTTTTTTTTCTTTATTTTGAAACAGGGTCTCACTAAGTTGCGGAGAGCCTCACTAAGTAGCTAAGGCTGGCTGCAAACCCAAATCCTCCGGTCTCAGCCTCCCAAGTGCTAAGATTACAAGCAAGCGCCACCACACCTGGCTCCTTTTTTATTTTGAGACAGGGTCTCACTGTGTTGCCCAGGTTGGCTTCAAACTTGCAATCTTCCTGCCTAGGCCTCATGAGTAGTTGGGATCACAGGTGTGCGCCACTAGCTTTTAGTTATCCTTTTATCTTCCTTCCTTCCTCCTTCCCTCCCTCCCTTCCTTCCTTTTTTTGGTGCTGGGGATTGAACCCAGGGGCACCCTATCTCTGACAACACACCCAGTCCTATTTTATTTTTTATTTGGAAACAGGATCTCTCTAAGTTGCTGAGAGTCTCACTAAGTTGCTGAGGCTGTCCTCAAACCTGCAATCCTCCTGTCTCAGCCTTCCAAGTACTGGGATTACAAGTATGGGCCACCATGCCCAGCTTCTACTAATTGCTTATTATTAGAGTATAGGGAATCTGTTGGGTTTTGTATACAGTATTCATATTGTATCTAGCTACCTTAATAAAGGTTAATTAATTCAACTCATTTTTAAATTGTTTTTTTTCAGTTATCTGAGTAGATAATTGCATCATCAGCAAATAATAGTGATTTTGCAGCTTTTTATTACCCAAACCAATAAATTCAATAATAACAGAAACCCTTGGGATAGCAGAAACCCTTCTCCTGTCTTGAACGGGAATGCCTCTAACATATTCCCACTAATGCTCTAGCTTTCTAGTAATTACTTCTGTCAAGTAAATGAAATTTCCCAAATAAACCAGTTTTGATTCCACCATTCAGTCTATTAGCTTTCTCTGTAGCTTTGGCCATTTGCACACTTTGATAGGGATGCCTTCTACATTTTCATCCAAATAATTAACAATCTACTACACAGAGCAGGGTGTGATACAGACCTCTCACGAAGATGTGATATACAGGCTGTCTCCATGAAGAACCCACCAGTGGTCTACTGAAACGACCCAACTGGGCCACTTTTTATCTGTTGTGTGCCCTAATTCATTGCTGATACCCATAAATTCCGGATGTCAGAACAGTCAACCAACAGATAAACATTTTAGAAGTATAGAATATTATGGAACTTTGTGATTTCCGTAAAGTGTCACTGTCGTGTTCCACTGTCATATTTTAATTCACTGGTCACCTTGTGAACGAAGGTAAAAGAACAGAGTATGATATCTAGTGATCCTAATATGGTTACATTATATGAAAAAGTAAGAACCATTTTTTAAATTTGTTAGTATAAATTAAAGTTGGAAATTTAAACACATTCCCAAACAATGGAAAAAGAATTTGTGTTCATACTTTATAGGTTCTGGTGAAAAAAGAGCCCTGAATGTGCAACAGCTAAGAAACAAAACAGAAAAGAAACCAAAAAAAATCAACTTTCCATTTTCAAGGCTACAAAAGCTACATTGTTCATCAATAAATATATACCTTTTAAAATGTTTGTCTATATTATTAAAAATTGTAAAATGAAACTTTAGCCAATGAAGAAGTTTGGGTTGTATACCCAGATAAACAAACCTTTAGGGCCAATTCATATGTGGCTGAGCTCCATATATCTCTTTCTGCCATCAACTCTTTAATATTATTCTCCATCCTTCCTCTTTGCAATGTATATAAGTCATGGTATTCTTCTACAATTCTAAAAAAAATATTAAGAATAGCTATATAGGCACTTTTTTTAAAAAAAAAAACTTTCTTATAAAATCAGCAATTTTTTCCTTTAAAAATTATCTTTAAGTAGCTGGGCACAGTGGTGCACACCTATAAGCCCAGAAACTGGGGAGGCTGAAGCAGGAGATCTCAATTTCAGGGCCAGCCTTAGCAACTTAGCAAGATCCTATCTCAAAATAAAAAATAAAAAGGGCTGAGGATATAGCTCAGTAGTAGAGTGCCCCTGGGTTCAATCCCCAGTACCACACACACAAAAAAAGGGTGGAGTATTTGGTTGATAAAAAAAATTAAAAATACATGATATAGCCAGGCATGGTGGTGCATGCCTGTAATCCTGGTAGTTAATCTTTCCTGAGACAGAAAGATCACAAGTTTGAGGCCAGCCTCAACAATTTAGCAGAGCCCTCCACAACTTAGTGAGACCTGTTTCAAAATAAAAAAGAAAATAGGGCTGTGGGTGTAGCTCAGAGGCAGAATGTCCCTGGGTTCAACCTCTAGTACTACCCCCCAAAAAAAGCAAGCAAGTAAGAAACAATATACATTGAGGGTTTATATGTAAATATACAGTAAAATATAAAAACATGAACAGGGAAGTTACATAGCAACTGCTGACAAGTATTTAAGGAGAAGGAACAAGGTGAATCAAAAGAGACACTGATTGATTGATTGATTGATTGATTGTACTGGGGATTAGACCCAGGGGCATTCTACCTCTACGCTATATTCCCAACCCTATTTTCTTTTGAAACAGGGTCTCACTAAGTTTCGGAGGGCCTAAGTTGCTGAGGCTGGCCACAAACCTGTGATCCCCCTGTCTCGGCCTCCCAAGTACTAGGATTACAAGCATGCACCATCATGCTAGGCGCAGAAGAGATATTTTAAAAACTTCAATCTGGGGATGGTGGCGCATGCCTGTAATCCCAGTACTTGGGAAGCTGAAACAGGGGGATCATGAGTTCACAGCTAGCCTCAGAAAATTAGGCCCTCAGCAACCTAGTGAGACCCTGTTTCAAAATTTTAAAAAGTGCTGGGGGTATAGCTCAGATGTAAAATTCCCCTAGGTTCAATCCCCAGTACCAAAATATAAATAAGTAAATATAAATAAATAAATAACTTCAAATAGTATTATAAAATACTGTTTCCTTAAAAAAAAATAAGTATAGGCCGGGTGTGGTGGCGCATGCTTGTAATCCCAGTTCTTGGGAGGTGGAGACTGGAGGATCCGGGTTCGCGGCCAGCCTCAGCTACTTAGTGAGGCCCTCCGCAACTTCGCGTGAGACCCGGTTTCAAAATAAAGTATAAAAAATAGGGCTGGGGGTGTAGTTCGGAGGTAAAACGCCCCTGGGTTCAATCCCGAGTACCGCAAAAAATAAATAAATAAATAAGTATGAAGCCAGGCACAATGGCATATGCCTGTAATCCCAGCTACTTGGGAGGCTGAGGCAGGAGGATCACAGATTTGAAGCCAGCCTCAGTAACTTATCAACACCCTCCCTTGAGACAAATAATTAAAAGGCTGGGCATTTAGCTCCAGTGCTCCACAACATTCCTAGCATACTATAGCTCTGGGGTTAATCCCCAGTACTGCAAAAAAAAAAAAAACAAAAAAAAGTTTAACCTGATGGCTAACATTTGATAATTTAAAATGGAAGGTACGTGTGTTCACTATAATGCTTTATTTGTCTGAATTAAATGTTTCATAACTTAGAAAATTTTACAAAAAATAGAAATAGAATAAAAATATCTCATACTGTCATAGCACTGATTAGGTGCCAGGCACTATTCTAAGTGCTTTGTTTATATTAACACCTTTAATCCTCATAATAATTCCAAAAGGTAGGTAATATCATAATCCTAATTTTACACTGGGCAAACTGAGGCCCAGAAAAGTTAAGTGACTTTCCCAAAGTGGCAAAGCAAGCAGTGTGGTTCCATGGTGTGTGTGAAGTGCACTGCCTCTCTATACACTCAACGAGATGATTAATGCTGAAACCAACAACGTTTCCAAAAGTAAGATCATGTTTCTTTTTTACACCCAACATGAGAAAACAACTAAATTTAGATAAAGTATGCTATATGTGATTTTAGAATTCAAGAAGTTAGTATCAAGCATGGCGCAGTGGTGCACACCTGTAATCTTAGTACTTCGGAGGCTGAGACAGGAGGATTGCAGGTGCGAGGCCAGTTTCAGCATCTTAGCAAGACCCTCTGCAACTTAGTGAAACCCTGTTTCAAAATTAAAAAATAAGATAGGGCTAGGGATGGAGCTCAGAGACAGAATGCCCCTGGAGTCAATCCCTAGTACCATACACACACAAAAAAGAATGTCATATCATATATTTTATTTCAGAAGCTATATAAGCTTACCCCTTTTCCCCCATATGATTTATATAAACTTTAAGCAACTCACTTGGCATTCTTTTCAGCATCTAAAAGAGCTTGTGCCAAATCCTTGTGGGCTTTCTCTGCATCCTTCTTTAATTTCATATCATGTGCCCGAACCAGACACAGTTCCCTGAAACAAAATAGAGAAATTACAAACTCATAATTAGAAACCTCCAAAATGTTTCTACCCAAGAAGTCAGGCACCTTCTCAGTCACCACCTGTCCCTCCCCTTCCTAGCATTCCACCCTATAAGCCAAATCAAGAAACCTAGTGAAGATTCTGGATGGAATCTTACAAGGTTCTGGCTGGCAGGAAAAAGAGGCAGAAAGAAGGTGTGGTGGGGCATCCTCTGTAGTGGAGAGGAGGTAGGTGCTGACCGGCAGGGCCAGCCCACTGCTCTACCCCTTCCTGATGTGCCCCCCCCCTTTATTCTTGCCACTAATCATCTTGCCAGGAGGTTGGATGATCACTAACCTTGATTGCTATCTAATACTCGTTCTCTTAGGAATTTGAACCTTAACATCCACAATAATGGCACTGCTCTGTAAATCTCATTAGGATAAATGCCTGCATCTATCTTAATCAGGGAGAGAAAGAGTCTTTTCCCTATCAAATATATGCAGGGCCTTCATTTTATGCTAACCTGTGTACACCATTTCTCTACATCTGTATCTACAACAATATCCAGTTCTTTTGGTTTGCTTGCTAAACATGAAAAGAAGACAAAAGAGTTTTCACCTTTAACCATTTCACTCTCCATGAATTTTTATTTTATTTTTACTCTCTTTAGAGACCTGACTCTGACTTTTTTGGGGGGATACTGGAGATTGAACTCAGGGGCATTCTACCTCTAAATTATACCCCCAGCCCTTTTTATTTTATTTTTGAAACAAGGTCTGGCTAAGTTGCTGAAGTTGGCCTTGAACCTGTGATCCTCCTGTCTCAGCTTCCCAAGTATTAGGATTACAGGCCTGCGCCATCATGCCTGGCACAGTTTTTTTTTCCCCCCGGTACAGGGATTGAACCCAGGGGCGTTCTACCTCCGAGCTACACCCCCGGCCCTATTTTTTATACTTTACTTTGAAACCGGGTCTCACGAAGTTGTGGAGGGCCTCACTAAGTAGCTGAGGCTGGCCTTGAACCTGGATCCTCCGGTCTCCGCCTCCCAAGTACTGGGATTACAAGCGTGCGCCACCATGCCTGGCTTCCCGGCACAGTTTTTACCTGGTCAATTCCTCAATCACATTCTTGAAATTATACAGTTCTTCTAAAATGCGCTGGTCCATCACTCGCTGCGTGACCAAATCTTTGTAGAAGTCAATCATTTGCCGGGCAATCCGGTCAAGCATTTGCACGTACTTCTCCCTGCAAACAAAGGAAACAAAACATAATATAAAATAAAAGGAAAAGGGAGTATGAAAGTAATGCTAGGGGAAGAAACAGGAAATAGACATTCACAAAATACATGTGTGAAGAACAGACAGAAAAAGAAAGGAATCTAGACTGTGTTTTCCTGCCATGCTCAGACAAGTGAATGAACAATTATGGAAAATTATAACCATAGCCATAATTATTTGGGATATAATATCTATGATGTAAAATAAAAATAAGGACTTATTTTTTCTTCCAGATTATAAACCCTATGGAGATAGGTGTACCATGTCTTACCTATTTCTATCTTTATAATATCCAACAGAGTGCCTTGTTAAATATAGTGATATTTTGTTTGTTTGTTTGTTTGTTTGTTTGTTTGTTTTATGGTGCTGGGGATTAAACCTGGACATTCTACCTCCAAGCTACACCCCCAGCCCTATTTTATTTTTTATTTGGAAACATGGTCTCACTAAGTTGAAGCAAGCCTCACTGAGTTGCTGGAGCTGGCTTCAAACCTGCAATCCTCCTACCTTAGCCTCCCAAATACTGGAATTATAGGCATGCATCACCACACCTGCCTATAGTGAGATTTTTATAAATAAATAAATTCATGAATAACACCACTTTTCTCAAATTGACCAAATGTAAAAAAAAACACCTGTTTAAAAATAAAGACCTTTCATTCAAAGAAGTTATTTCTTTTGCTTCTGAATAAAGCCAAATAATATATTTGGAAATGACCACTGATAAAGTATAAATACAATGAATGAGTCATCTTTAATTATATTAAAAGTGTTCTAGGTATTATACTCTAAGCTAAAGTCCTGTAATTATTATATTTTTGAGTTGGACTGGTCTTTGGTATACTTTCTCACCCACTGAAAGAAGGCATTATCCAACCCTTGCTTTCTTTTTTTTTTTTTGGCGGTACTGGGGATTGAACCCAGGGGTATTCTACCTCCAAGCTACACCCCCAGCCCTATTTTTTATTCTTTATTTTGAAACAGGGTCTCACTAAGTTGCAGAGGGCCTCACTAAGTAGCTGAGGCTAGCCGTGAACCTGCGATCCTCCTGTTTCAGCTTCCTAAGTACTGGGATTACAAGAGTGTGCCACCAAGCCCAGCTTAACCCTTGCTTTAATTTTTTTTTATTGGCGCATTATAATCATACATCTTGATGCAGTGCAGGGTGATAGAGGCATACATGCACACAGCACTCGTTGAGCCCTCCCCCAGTTCCCACCCCACTCCTGCTCCCTCCTCACCTTCCTGTGCTCAGCACAGTGATTGGCTTTGATGAGTTTGTGTATGGACATCATGTCCATTGAGGTGTTTCCCTCTTCAAGGCTCCCTCCCCACTCCTGTCTCCCTCCCCACTCCCATCTCCATCAGTTAGGTCCCCTCCCTCACTCCACTAAGGTTTCTCCTTTGTCTGGAGTCCCTCCTGTGTCCCAATTTCTCCCTTGCCTCCGCATATGAGGGAGAACATCCAACCCTTCATTTTTTGTAACTGACTAATCTCACTTAGCATAATATTCTTCAGTTCCATCCATTTCCCTGAGTAGAATTCCATTGTGTATATATCCCATCATTTTGAATCTATTCATCTGTTGATGGACATCTCAGCTGCTTTTTAAGCTGATATGAAGCGTATCAGCTAAATATGCAGCTCAAACATTAGAAAGTATCTGTGTGTGGGGGGTACTAGAGATTGAACCCAGGGACATTCTACCACTGAGCTACACCCCTAGCCCTTTTTATTTTTTATTTTGAAACATAGTCTTGCTAAATTGCCCAGGCTGACCTCAAACTTGGGATCGTCCTACATCAGCCTCCTGTGCATAGCTGGGATTACAGACATGAGCCACCACGCCTGGTAGAAAGTATCAATTTTAAAAACATGTTCTTTAAACCGAGAGTAATATGCCTCTAATCCTAGTGCTTGGGAGGCTGAAACAAGAAGATCACAGGTTCTAAGACAGCCTCAGCAAATAGTGAGACTCTCATCAACCTAGTGAGATCCTGTTTCAAAATAAAAATTAAAAAATAGGGCTGGGGATATAGCTTAGAGGTAGAATGTCCCTGGGTTCAATCCTCAGTACCAACAACAACAAAAAAACAACAACAACAACAAAAAAAACATGTTCTTTTCTGCTTCTGGCAGACTAGATACTGTGAAGGGCCTTTCCATTATGGTAATACTGGATCCCCCATTACAGCACAACTAGATCCATAGGAAAGCATAGTTTTCAAAGTACTACTGGGCTTGCAGGAAGAATAGAAGTGTCTAGGGATAGAAAATGAAAAGAACAAACAAATGAAACAGCAAGCAAAGAATGGTGTGAGAGATATTAGGAGCATTCAGTAAAGCAAACTCAAGGTCAAAGTTGCTCCATCAACACTGGGATGCAGAGTCTAAGCCTTGGGCCCACTTCAAGATGGGAGACCTGGGCAAGTATAGGACTACTACATGAAGCCTGGATCCCAAAAGGGAGCAAATATAATAAGTCCTCTTTTCAGAAAAGCATCCCTGATTCATGCTCTGAGGATTCCACAGTTAAAATCAGCCGAAGAGCTGGGTGTGGTGGTACATGCTTGTAATCCTAGTACTTGAGTACACCCCCAACCTTACTGTGTTTTTTATTTTGAAACAGGGTCTCACTAAGTTGCAGAGGGCCTCACTAAGTTGCTGAGGCTGGCCTCAAACCTGCCGATCCTCCTGTCTCAGTCTCCCCAGTATTGGGATTATGAGTGTGCACTACCACACCCCACTTGACCAAGGTATTCTGATTCTACTATTCCTTTCAGTTTGGGGGAAATATTATAGTCATAAGAAGAATTACAGTAACAATAATATTTATCATCATCACCAATAACAATTATATTTATTGAACATTTACTTCTGAATTCTCATTTAAACCTCACCACATCCCTATGAGCATTCTCAATACTTGGCACAAAGTAGGTACTCAATAAATATCATTGATTTACGAATGAACAAACAGACAAATGAAACCTTTCACAGTAGCTATTATCTTCACTTATAGATGAGAAAACTAAGGTTCAGACTTTCACCAAGGTCTCACACCCCAGTAAAGATTTTTACTATAAATAATATAATAAAATGCAACGAGGTGCCTCATTATCAGTGAAACAGAAATGTATTTTTGTGGCTTTCTGAAAAGTAGATATGAGCACAGTTCTAATATAAACTCCAAAAGGAAAATGGAACATTCCAAGAGGAACTCTAACCTGATTTTGGAAAGGAGCTCTCCTCGATCTGCACAGTCCACGCTAACTTGTCGAATAAGTTCATGAAACACAGTATTGTAAATGGTCTGTTCCGTCTTCAGTACATGCAGTAGGTTGTGCATCTGGCAGAAGATAAGTAAGGTAATCCATATTTATCATAGTCAGATCAGTAAAAACCGTTTTAGGAGGTAAGCCCTCTGTGAATAAGTACATGCTCTCGACTGCAGGGTTACACTGATGTGTGCAATCACCTTGGTTGGTCCTGCATATTCCTGACTTTCTACACCAGCCCTCTCCAGCATGGTATCCATCACATCACTCAGCTGGACCACTTCTACTCTTTTATTGGGTTTCCTGAAAGGTTAAGGTGATAGCCACAAATAATTAGCATTACAAGAGGGCATCCTCAAATGACAAAAAGTGTATAAAATTTGTAAAGAAAAAAAATATATATGATGGAATATTAATGGCATTTTTTTCGTGATACTAGGGATTGAACCCAGAGGCATTCTACCTCTGAGCTACACCCCCAGCCTGATTTTATTTCTTATGTGGAAACAAGGTTTTGCTAAGTTGCTGAGAGCCTTATTAAGTTGCCGAGGCTGTCTTTGAACCTGCGATCCTCCTGTCTCAGCCTCCCAAGTACTGGGATTATAGGCGTGCACCACCGCATCTGGGGCACTATTAATGACATCTTAAAGCATTAGACCTATATCTATTGACGTAATGGGATACCAATAATATAGTAGAAAAATTAGAAAAATACAAATAGTATGATCTTCTTTTTCTTAAAGGAAAATAATTCTCCCTCCAAAGACTCTATAAACTCTTGTGTAGGATTAAAGGAACATAAAAAAAATGTGGAGAGATAACATTGGTTACCTTACAATGTGAGAGAAGAAAAGGGAAAAAGGAAAGATAAAGGGAAAAAGGTTAGCAAAATGGAGAAATACTAATGGTTAAATGTAGCATATAAAAGGATTTTATAGTAGTTAAATACTATGCTACATATGTATGTACATTTGGACATATGAAAACAACTGATTAGATGACAGAATTATAGGTAATTATTGTTTTGGGTTTCTGCTATAATTTCAATGTATTTTGTTTAGTAAAATATCAAGAAAAAGGAATAAATGTGTACATAATTATTCTAAGAAACACTATAGAATATAAATTGTACTTACATAGATGGGAAGAGCAATAGCCTGTTTTCACTATCTGTGAGGAGGGTAGTATATTTGCTACAATAAATAAGACAAGTAAAAGTTATTTTAATCCATTTTGTTCCATCGTCTCAGATGTGGAACGCCTATAAAAACTTAAATATAGCATATAATATATAAATAATTACACAATAATATAGACACAATGATACTAATTAATATAATTATATATAAGCTTTAGATTATTATTTCTAACCTATTTTAATGTACCTGTGTCAACTTCACTGAAATATTCACAGAATTGAAAATATGGGACTTAATGGGTTAAGAAAATATTGTGGGGATGGGGATGTAACTCAATGGTAGAGCATGTGCTTAGCATGCACAAGGCCCTGGGTTCTATCCCAGCACTACAAAAGGAAGAACATTAAAAAAAAAGAGAGAGAGAAGGGAGGGGAAAAAAGAAAGGAAAAGAAAAGAAAAAAACTATTAACAATTAGCATACCTAGTACCCAGAACCTTGGTTTCTGAGTACCTTTCCCCACTAAAAGAAATCAGTATTCCCTGAAGACATGACTCGTGGCTCATTCCAGAGCTAAGGTTGGAATAAATCACATGATAACCTTAAAATTTCATGGAGCCAGGCACAGTGTCTATGCCTATAATCTTAGCACCTCAGAAGGCTGAGGCAGGAGGATTGAAAGATCAAGGCTAGCCTCAGTAACTTAGTGAGACCCTGTCTCAAAATATAAAAAGGGCTGGGGATGTAGCTCAGTGGTAGAGCATGCCTAGGTTCAATCCCCAATGTGGAAAGGAAGGCAGGCAGGCAGGCTGGCCAGCTGGCCTCACAATCTTTGAGAAGTTTGGAGGCAATCAAAAAGGTCACTAGTTTACATACAAGATAATACCTAAATATCCACAGATATCTACAGACATAAATATGACATTTATCTTATTTGAAACATTTTTAGTAAAGGAGATTTAATCACATTCCTTGTTATGTCAAAATATGGAAATTTCCTTGATTCATTAAAAAAAAAAAAAAAGCTTTTTCACCCTTTCAAAAGGTGGAAGGACAGGCTGGGCTCAGCAGGAGAATGCTTACCTAGCCTGAGTGAGGCCCTGGGTTCCACCCAGAACCACACACACAAACACACACAAAGAGTAGAAGGATGGTCTAAGAATACTGAAGTCAACCAAGCTAAGTGAGTAAAAAAGTTATCAATGTCTAAGAAGCAAAGGTGAAACTAGAACCAAGGTTCCCTGACTTCCAACCACATCTGTCTTCTGAGCATGCTGTTTATACCTCGGTACCACAATAAAACTGTTTCCAAGAGCCATGTGGTAATCCTTTAAATTCATTATTACGCAGCTATCTTGTTTCTCCCCTAGTTAATAAGAATGGTCTTTGGTTCTGCACTCTACTATAACACCGTTGATGAATAAGAACCACTTTCAGAATTTAAATCAGTACAATGTCTAAGGCATATAAAGACTCAAAATATAGTTTCAAAAGTGAACATGTGAGCTGGGCATGGTGATGCACACCTGTGATCCCAGTACTTGGGAGGCTGAGAAAGGAGGATCACAGGTTCGAGGCCAGCCTCACCAACTTAGCAAGCCCCTGTTTCCAAATAAAAAATAAAAAGGGCAGGGGGTGTAGTTTGGAGGTAGAATGCCCCAAGTTCACTCCCCAGCACCAAAATAATAATAATAAGCATATGAGCAGGACTAGCAGCCAGGGTGCCCCACAAGCAATTTGTACATCTAGCACCCAGAATCTTGGCTTCTAAGGCCCATTCTCCACTAAACAGAATCAGTACTCCTTGGAAAAGTGATTCATATCCCATTTCAGGGCTGGAGTTGGGAAATACAAGATAAACCTGGAAATCTCACTGAGCCAAAAATAAGGAAGTTCAAATAATGTTGGGGTCATGTCCCAAGAACATAAGAGCCAGCTCAAAGGAGCCACCATTGGTCAAATAGAAAAAAATTTGAGCATCAAAATAAATAATAATGTAAAGAATTAAATCTATCAAATAAAATAGAAATCTATGAGTCTATATGGTAAAATACCAACAAATAATTATAGAAGAAATGATAGACCTAAAAAAAGTCATCAAAGCTGGGCATGGTGGCACACACCTGTAATCCTAGTACTTGGGAGGCGGAGACAGGAGGATGGCAGGTTTGAGGCCAGTGCATGGTAACTTAGTGAGACTCTGTTTCCAAAAATAAAAAATAAAAAAAGGTTGGGGGGTGTAGTTTAGTGGCAGAGCACCACTAAGTTCAATCCCCTGTACCACATACAAGAAAACAAACAAAAAATTCAGCTGGGTGTGGTGGTGCATGCCTGTAATCCCAGTAATTGGGAGGCTGAGACAGGATGACGGCAGGTTTGCAGTGCCAGTCTCAGCAACTTAGTGAAACCCTCCACAACTTAGTGACACCGTTTCAAAATAAAAAATCAAATAGGGCTAGGGATATAGCTCAGAGGTAGAATATTTCTAGGTTCAATCCCCAGTACCACACACACACACAAACATTTTTCATCAAAAGATCAGTAAACAGTGGGTTGTTAGAAAATATACACTAAAGGGACATGATGTTTCAAATTTACTCTTGAATAGTTTTTTGTTTGTTTTTTTTTTTTTTTTGCAGTACTGGGGATTGAACCCAGGGGCATTCTACCTCCGTGCTACACCCCCGGCCCTATTTTTTTTTTATACTTTATTTTGAAACCGGGTCTCACAAAGTTGCGGAGAGCCTCACTAAGTAGAGAGAGAGAGAGAGACAGGGGGAGAGAGAGAGAGAGAGAGAGAGAGAGAGAGAGCTGAGGCTGGCTGCAAATCCGGATCCTCCAGTCTCCGCCTCCCAAGTACTGGGATTACAAGTGAGCACCACCACGCCCGGCTTACTCTTGAATAGTTTTGAAGCACATGCATGTGCACATCTAAGAGCAAATAAGACAAAATATAAATACCCACTGAATCAGGATAGAGAGTACACGGGAGTTCCTTGTCCTATTTTTATAAATTTTTTGTAAGTTTGCAACTATATAAAAATAGAAAGCTACCCCCCCAAACTAGTTACATTGATTGTACTTGGCAAATGCTGTTATCATAAGGAAACGCCGTGCATGGCGTGCATATGGAGAAGATCCAAGAAGCGAGGGCCTTTGGATATTTGATTACAAGACCTTAATCTAAATTTTTAGCTTTTCAAGCTGTGAAATACTTAAGTGTTATTTCAGAAAGTAAAAGCAAAATCTCATTTTCAATGCCATAAAGAGGAATCAAAGAAAACAAGATGACTAGTCTGTACTCCGGGACAAAACCCTGGGCGCGCATCCTGAGATTCCGGCTAAAGGGCACTTTCCTTTGTCTACATGGTCATTGCTCAAAACCATTCCTAAAGGGCATGGCAAGCATTCAGAACAAAGTTCCATTTGTAAAAAATTCAAAATTAAATGGCAGGAAAAGATAGAGAACAATTTAATCACTAAAATCCATAACTTTTGTGTGTGTGTATGTGTGGTACTGGGGATTTAACCCAGTGGCATTCTACCTCTGAGCTACACCCCAGACCTTTGTTGTTGTTGTTGTTGTTTTGTTTGTTTGGTTTTGTGGTACTGCGGATTGAACCCAGGGGCATTCTACCTCTGAGTTATACCCCCAGCCCTTTTTATTTTTTATTTTGAGACAGGGTCTCACTAAGTTGCTAAGAGTCTTGCTACGTTGCTGAGGCTGGCCTCACACCTGTGATCCTCCTGTCTCACCCTCCCAAGTATTGGAATTATAGGTGTGCACCACCATGCCCCACTCACCCCCAGCCCTTTTAATTTTTTGTTTTGAAACAGGGTCTTGCTAGGTTGCTGAGAGTCTCACTAAGTGCTGAGGCTGGTCTCAAACCTGCGATTCTTCTCAGCCTCCCAAGTGCTGGGATTACAGGCACGTGCCATCACGTCCAGCCAAAACTCTTTTAAGTCTTTCTCATTCGCTTTTTTTTTTTTTTTGCGGTACCGGGGATTGAACCCAGGGGCGTTCTACCTCCGCGCTACACCCCCGGCCCTATTTTTTATACTTTATTTTGAAACCGGGTCTCACGAATTTGCGGAGGGCCTCACTAAGGAGGGAGAGAGAGAGAGGGGGTGGGGTGGGGGTGGGGGGAGAGAGCGAGAGCTGAGGCTGGCCGCGAACCCAGATCCTCTGGTCTCCGCCTCCCAAAGTACTGGGATTACAAGCGTGCGCCACCACGCCCGGCATCATTCACTTTTTTTTTAAATCTTTCTTAAATGGTATTAGAATGGCTAGCCCAAATGTTTCCTCATTACACTATGAAAATGAGTATACTCTCATGTTCTGTGTGTGAAAAGGAAAAGAGTTCAACACACCGGGTAATCAATACAGATCACAGTACTCACTCATCGTAACACTCCAAACCTGAAACTCCTGTACTTGACACAATATGAAATTCTTCAGGAATCAAAGTATCTGTTAATGTCTTTGGCTTAAAAAAAGAAAAGAAAAGGATGAATACATACATTGATAGATGAAAAAAACTGAATTGTACAAATCCTCATTCTATCCCAAAGGGATACTATTTATTATATTGAGATATTCTTATTATAGAAATAACAGTATTGGTAGTGTGGGTCATGGCAAATGTTTAAAAAAAAAAACACCTTAAGCAAAGGCACACTTTTTTTTTTTTGGTGGTAATAGGGATTAAACTCAGGGGTGTTCTACCTCTGAGCTACACCCCCAGGCCGATTTTATTTTTTATTTTGAAACAGGGTCTCACTAAGTTGCTGAGGCTGGTCTCAAACCTGAGATCCTCTTGTCTCAGCCTCCCAAGTACTAGGATTACAAGAGTGCGCCACCACGCCCAGCTCATGCTTATTTTTAAAATGTGTGCCTTAATCCAGGTGTGGTAGCGCATGCTTGAAATCCCAGTAGTTGGGAGGCTGAGACAGGAGGATCGCAGGTTCGCGGCCAGCCTCAGCTACTTAGTGAGGCCCTCCGCAACTTAGTGAGACCCTGTTTCAAAATAAAGAACAAAATATAGGGCTGGGGAAGTAGCTTGGAGGTAGAATGCCCCTGAGTTCAATCCCCAGTACCACCAAAAAAAAAAAAGAATAAAAAATAGGGCTGGGGGTATAGCTTGGAGGCAGAATGCCCCTGAGTTCAATCCCCAGTACCACAAAAAATAAATAATAAAATAAAGTAAGCATGAATTAGAGAAGTTTAGTTCTAGTACGATCATCCCTTGGTGTATGAGGGTGATGGTTTCAAGGGCTCCCTATAGATAGTATAGAGTTGTTATGTTCTGATAATGACAAGAAAAAGACAAGTTCCATACAGACACAATTTTTTAAAAAGCCACAGAGGTAGAAGGCATCTGTGGTTCATTGTATATGCAGATACAGAACCCACAGGAATGGAGTGCCAACTGTATTCAGAAATTCATTAACTCATCTTTTTATTCTACTAGGCCAGACCCTGTTTCAATATACAAAATAAAAAGGGCTGGGGTGTAGCTCAGAGGTAGAATGCCCCTGGGTTCAATCCCCGGTACCAAATAAATAAAATGCAATAAAAACAGAGAAAGGGAGAGATTATTTTCAAATATTTTACCTTATGAGGCACAATGACACCATCATGTGACTGTATTGAACGGTTTGGACATGGAGGACAGAGTGTATTTTCTCTAATCTGTCCTTTTACATGTTTAATGTCATACAGAAAAGAAATATCCCTAGAAAATAAGAAAAGTATATTTTAAAAATAAATCCTGTCAGCTACTAAATAACAGTATGCAAGGCCCACACATATCCTACGAGAAAGTAAAATGGTCATTTATGTCTAAAAAACGAATCTCCTTACCTCGTACTTTACTAAGAAGATGAAGTCTTAGACACGTGTTCCCATACACTCTTCTCCTCTCCACCTGAAACTTCTCACTCGGGTCACACACTCTCCTTCGATCTCAGGTCAAGATCGGTTCTCTTCCCTGTGGTTGTCCCTTCTGCTTATGCACTTGATCCCATCCTCTCCCACATCCTCAGGGATCCTCTTCTATCAGTCAAAATCCGTGTGCATTTCCCACTCGAAATATTCCTCTTGGTCTATAACAAATCTTTTCCCCTTCTAAAAATCGTTCCTTAGCCAGGCATGGTGGTGCATGCCTGCAATCCCAGTACTTGGGAGGCTGAGATAGGAGGATCACAGATTCAAGGCCAGCCTCAGCAAGTAGTAAGACTCTCATAAACCTTGTGAGACCCTGTTTCAAAAAATAAAAATAAAATAGGGCTGGGGGTTTAGCTCAGAGGTAGAAGGCCCCTGGGTTCAATCCCCAGTACCACAAAAAAAAAGGATCAAGGTGATGACAGGGCAATGTTTCAGGGTGAGCTAGAGAAAGATCCATTTCTGTGTTCATCTGGGATGTTAACAAAATTCATCTCCTTGTGGCTGCAGGCTGAGGTCCCTGCTTCCTTGAGAGTTATCAGCTGAGCTGTCACTGGAAGTGCCAGCTTCGCCTTCCTCCATCTTCAAAGCCAACAGTGGCATCTTGGGCACCTCTCACACTTCAGATCTATCCTCTTCCTTCCGCCTCTTCTCTCTCACCCACCTGACTGCCTTCCTTCTCCACTTCCAAAGATCCAGGTGATCAGGCTAGCTCACTGTGACAACCCAGGATAATCTCTCATCTCGAGGCTCTTCATCTTTCTCACACCCGCAAAGTCCTATAGGTCCCGGGGTTACAGTGGGGGCAGGAGCATTATCTGTCTGCCTGATCTTCACACTGTAAAAATTCCCACTCGGAAGTCACTCGACACCAAAACTTTAATGTCAGTTTATTGCCACATTCAGATCCAGCTCATTAATTTTTCAAAGTACTTCCAACATCTCATAACTACTAATTATTACTACCAACAGTTATAACCATGATCTGAAGGCATAAAACAAAGTACACATTCTTTATGACACTAAAGCCCCACGATACAAAGGTCAATAGGCTACGATTCTGAAACATAGCTGAGTAATAGCCCCATAGACTTCAACAGAACTTTATGATTTTACGAGGTCTCCTACACCCATTACCTCATTTATACTTGACAACACCCCCAGGAGGCGCACAAAACTGAGCAAGTCTTTTCTTCTCTCTCTTCTTTTTTTTTTTTTT
>PVJS01022906.1:0-30098 GCA_004027185.1 Glis glis | reverse complement strand
AGACAGGAGGATTGCAGGTTTGAGGCCAGCCTCAGCAACTTGGCGAGGCCCTCTGAGGTTTAGTGAGACCCTGCTTCCAAATAAAAAGTAAAATGGGGCTGTGGGTGTAGCTCAGAGGCAGAATTCTCCTGGATTCAATCCCTAGTACCACACACACACACACACACACACACACACACACACACACACACACATTATAGGTCTGTTGTAGTATCTTGGGAGGTATTTATTGAACTGAAAAATTGATTAGGTAATTAGTTGGGCTGAGTGATCTTTCCTTCCTTTATGAAATTATTTAGGATCTGATCCATGTCTGGAACTATATCATGTACCAAACATAATAGCATGAATATGACATAGATCCTGTCTCACAGGCTGAAGTAGATAGAAAACAGAAGAGAAGCCATGCAGTATAATGCAAACACACCTGCTATAGAAGGGCAGCATGACAGCTTCATTTCCAGAGTTGGTACTTGCTAGCTGTAGACCCCTGGCTATGTCTCCTAACTTAATGATACCTAAGCCTTTGCATGTGAAAAGTGAGAGGAATAAATTCGCACCTTTAAGAAAAGCTTTCAGGTGTGGAGATGATGAACAGTTATTGATAAATGAAAGGCATTATTATTATCATTGTAATATGCTATTCCATATTAGCTAGTGTGAAAGCAAGCAGGATTCAGGTTCAGGATGGAGGACTAATCTAGAAGACTAAATCAGTACAGTGGTATGTCTACCGCCCCCAGACTTGTTCTTGGACACAACATTGCTTGTAGAGAACGCTATTGTCAAGATCCTCTCAAATTCATGTGTAAGAGAATGGGAAAGGAGATAAAATTTATTGAATGATTGTTGTCATATTCTTATCAGGCATTTCAAATACATTATCTCATTCAATGTTCACAATAGCCATGTGTATGAGTGGGCATTATTATTCCCTTGTTATAGACATAGAAACTGAAACTCAGAGAAGTGTCCTATAGCTACACAGCATCTCTAACATTAGAGTCTATAAATAACCATATGTACTTTTATACTTAATAAAAGTGTGTGTGTGTGTGTGTGTGTGTTATGTTTGTACATGTGCCACACACAGAGAGAAAGAGAGCATGCCATTTTACCAGGAAGCATGTTATTAAATAATGACTTTGAACATCTGCCCTAATTAACTCCATTTGCAGTGTGTTTATGGAACACTGCCATCTTCTTGCTGAACCAAATGACACATAATGCACTATCAAGCACAACAGCTAAAACCTAAAGTGTCCTTTGAAAACTTCCAATCTGATTTTCCAGGATGCCGTGGGCACATGATTACTGGCAAATGAAAGCATCATCTTTACCCTCCTCTATGAGCAGGTAGC
Source organism: Glis glis (assembly GCA_004027185.1). Taxonomy (NCBI): domain Eukaryota; kingdom Metazoa; phylum Chordata; class Mammalia; order Rodentia; family Gliridae; genus Glis; species Glis glis. Next base: position 28,737 of record PVJS01022906.1, on the reverse strand, counting down.
TACTGCATCCCTGGTAGTAGAAAAGGAGAATATTATTTTTAGATGAAATTTTTTGCTGGGAGCATCCTTCTCATTATGTAATCTAGGCTGAGTAGATGCAAAGGGTATAATTAAGCATTGTTACAGATTTTGTCTGTGCCTCCTGTGGCAAAGCCAAAGCTGGTCTCCTTGCTTCCTTTTCTTCGGATTACTGGAACACTTTTGGCTGAATTTTATGTTTCATATATAGGATGGTATAGTCAGGCTTTAAGTATGGTAGATCTTTAATGGGGGAAATATTATCAATTGTTCTTATGAAAGATTATTGCTATATATTCAGACCTGAAATGTCTATCTTCTTCTGTTCTTCCACTACAAGTATTTTTAAAATGAAGATTCCAGTATGTATTTAAATATTATAAATATGTATTATATTTATGTTATATATAAATAAATATTTATCATATATATTCAATGTGTGTGCATATAGAGAGAGTGGTTTACAGTATTATTTTCATTAAATAAGTTACAATAAAATAAATAATAAGTAGGATTTTAAAAAATTATAAACACCAGGCCGGGCGTGGTGGCGCACGCTTGTAATCCCAGTACTTTGGGAGGCTGAGACGGGAGGATCCGGGTTCGCGGCCAACCTCAGCGTACATGCGCGCATGCGCGATCTATCTCTCTCTCTCTCTCCTCTCTTCTCTCCTCTCTCTCTCTCTCTCTCTCTCCCTAGTGAGGCCCTCCGCAACTTCGTGAGACCCGGTTTCAAAAATAAAGCATAAAAAAAATAGGGCCAGGGGCATAGCGCGGAGGTAGAACGCCCCTGCGTTCAATCCCCGGTACCACAAAAAAAAAATTATAAACACCATTATAAATATGCCAATATCTTCAAACCTGAATACTATTCAGTTAGCATTTTTTTTTTTTTTTGGTACTGGGATCAAACCCAGAAATACTCAACATTTGAGCTACACCTCCAGCCCTTTTTAGTTTTTATTTTGAAACAGGGTCTCAGTAGTTACTGAGGGTCTTGCTAAGTTGTTGAAGCTGGCGTCAAACCTGCGATCCTGTCTCAGCCTCCCATGTACTTGGATTACTAGCATTTTTAATATCAAAGATAAAAATGACATGTAAAAGGAAATGCATTTTCCTACAGAAAAAAAAAGAAACGGCCATTCTAAGCTGGGACCTGTCAAGCTGGACTGGCCTTTCTGGGTGGCATACTTAGGCCTTGGCAGGAAAGACAGTGAGGAAGAGAAGAATTAAAGTGAGGAGAGAGAAGAATTAAAGAAGACAGGGCTCATCTCTGTGAAGCTGAATCTAGTAGCATGTGAGCCCTAACTTGGCGTGAGCAGATATCAATCCCTGTGCGAGGGGATCAAGGAGGCAGAAGGAATATCAAGATCCCGTGGGTGGTGGTGTTCTGAGGATGATGCCATATATCTCACAGTCTTTGACAGGGAATCAAGGAGACACTGGGGCAAGGAGAATAATCAGCTCATAAGAATTGCCCAGGTCTCATGACAGTTCAGGGTCCAGGAAGAATCATGGTCTTATCAGGCAAATGGAATAGGCAAAGAAATTCAGGAACATTCTTGTCTTCTGGAAATGAAAATATCAACATGGTGTAGGAGTCGGGGAACAGCGGACGCTGTGACTCAGAAGCTACTTGGTCTCCACCAAAAGGATCTCCAAGGCACACTAGCCACGGAGCCTCTGGGCTGCACATTCCCACATGAAACCCACCCCATGAATGAGCAAGAGCTTCTTAGATAACCTCTGACTTTGCCATATTTGACTCAGAGAAAGAGGCAGGCAGAGAGGGGTTGGGAAATGCATTTGGGAAAGGTGGAGGTGGCTAGAAATTAGGTTGACTTGAAGCTGGGTGTGGTGGCGCACGCTTGTAATCCCAGTACTTTGGGAGGCGGAGACCGGAGGATCCGGGTTCGCCTCAGCGTTTTCTCTCTCCGTCTCTCTCTCTCCCTGTCTCTCTGTCTCTCTCTCTCTCTCTCTCCTTAGTGAGGCCCTCCACAACTTTGTGAGACCCGGTTTCAAAAGTAAAGTATACAAAATAGGGCCGGGGGCGTAGTGCGGAAGTAGAACGCCCCTGCATTCAATCCCCGGTACGGCAAAAAAAAAAAAAAAAAAAAAAAAAAAAGAAATTAGGTTGACTTGAAACTGTTACCGAGCTGTACCAGGTAGCATGAGAGAACAGAAACAAGACCCAAAAGAGTGAATAGCCATTGCTCTACTTGTAAAATTAAAGGGGTGTCCTTTGCCTCTGGTGCAATTTCTTCCCAGTTGGAAAAACAGAATCTCCCTACCCAAATGTCCCGCTCAGGCTTCTCGGGGACCAATAAATACCTGAAAAAAAGCCTTACTGAATGAATGTAGAAAAGAAGCTGCCTTAAAGAACAAAGCAAAGGCAACCTTCATTTCTGTGATGTTTTTCACATAACTGAATGTCCCCAAATGCTTCACAAAGCGTTTAATTACATGCTAGCAGCTGAGGAAATGCTGGCACTGTGGTGTGCCAACTCCAGCCTACATAGAGTGGGGAATGTCAAACACACTCCCTAACTGCAGGAGAGTTGCAGAAAGCTCACTCACTCACTGTCTCTTCTCTTGAAAGACACCCCTTCTCATTTCATGGGGAATGAAGTGAGGAAATGTCTCAGGAAGCATCCCATGAGGAGCGCGGTGGCTGATCCTCACTGCTTCTACCAGGTGGTTAAGAAGATAGGATGGTAGCCAGGCATGGTGGCACATGCCAGTAATCCCAGTATTTGGGAAGCTGAGACAGGATTTCAGGTTCGACGCCAGCCTCAGCAACTTAGCGAGGCCCTTAGCAACTTAGTAAGACCCTGCTTTAAAATAAAAAATAAAATAGGGCTGGGGACGTACCTTAGAGGTAGAATGTCCCATGTTCAATCCCAAGTACCGCTAGGGGTGGGGGGAACGGGATGATAGTCAAGCTACAGTGGTAATAGAGGGTCATACTTACAACCTCAGATTTATAGCTGGGACCTTAGGATGCAACTTGAGGCAGGGGTGGAAGACAGCTAGAGTCATGTGCATCCATAAAACAGGACATGGGAACTAAGGAGTGTGTAAGAGTGGAGGGCAGGGGAGCTTTTCAGGACTTCAGCTGGAGAGGGACAGAATTGGCACTGCTTGGGGTATGAAAAATGGTCCAGGAACATTTTAGATTTTGCTTTTAAGCTTGGCCTACATTTCAACACACCCACTCTCTTTAGATCCATAGGTAACAAAGAGCTCCTACAAGCCCTTTCTCATCTGGCCTTTGGTACAGGGATGGCGTGACTGGCCAGACCCTGAAATAGTTCAGCTGTGAACTTGGATGAGTCAAAGTGTGGAAGTCTGAAACTCTAAGGCCTATTGGGGGAATTGCTTTTATTTTAGTATAACAGGATCATGAATAAATGTATGGACACAGCAAGAGAGGAGACTCTACATTATGCAAGAACTCTTTGAAGAACAGTCTGGTATAGCATTGAAATGAGCTCAGACTTTATTTTGTATACAGTGGGCATCCACTGAAAGGTTTTAAGCAATGACAAGATAATTATTAATTCACTTTTTTAGTAAGCAGGTACAGAGTGCCTGCTGTGTGCCAGACACTGGAGATGAACAGAACAGCCCTCTAGCCAAGGAGTGTACAGTTTAGTAGGTAAGAAGTGTGTTTAGGTATTGGTAGTGCTACAGTCATATCATATTTTATGCTTACTTAAGGATGACAAAGAGGCATGAGGAATTGGTCAATTTAATCTAAGTGGTGCAGATTTAAAAATACAAGGTTACAGTAGTCGTTGAGAAAATCTTTGAAAGATCAGCATTAGCTCATTAGGTAAAGAAGCGGAGAAAGTGCATTCTGCATAATGGCAGAAACATGATCAGGGGTGTGCAGCCTTCAGTCAGAGTGGCTTGTTTTAGAAACCATGAGTGGTTGAATGTATCCCGAATGTGGGGATGAGCTGGGGGGTAGGGAGCAAATGAGAGAAGGTCCACTATGGGGTTCTAGCTCCAGAAGCAGAGAACAGGTTCAGGTTGAAGCCACTGAACAAGTTAAGATCATCACAATCACCCATTCAAAATAGATCAAGAAATGAACACAACAGCAATAGAGACAGAGAGAGTTGTCAGATGTTAAAGAGTTGCGGTTATAAACATGATGAGTTGTCAAGGAATGAGGACTTTTCTTAGCTGACACTGTCACTTCTAGCCTGTATCATCTGGTTAATGAGGGTGTCTATTTATTTAATCTTGCATCCAGGAATAGATAACAGTGTTTCTCCACACAGACTATTGAAGCGTCACTAAGACAAAATAGAAATTAACACTTTTAAGTAATTGTTTTTAAAAGAAAATTTAAAGAACTTTCATAAATGCACCTCATCTATCTTCTCAACATCCAAGCATCTAACATGGGTTTGGCAATAAGCAATCACTTTTTGAGGAATGGATAAATGAATGAATGAAAAAAATTGAAACGATATTGATTAGGGATTGGCTATTATGCCTACAATTTAAATCTTGAGTATTATGAGTATATTTAAGTTTTGAGTATTATATAATCTTAATTATGATGCCTGTAATATGAATCTTGCAATGAGCCACAATTATCACTTTGTAGAAAGAAGGAAAATAAAGAGATATAAAGAAAGAAGGGGAAAAAAAGAGATCAAGCCATAGCAATAGGCTCAGGATTGAATCTATCTTACCACTTGCTACTTTTGGCCTCCCTTTATAAAATGGTAATAAATTCTCTCTCAAAACTCTCTTTTATGTTTAAATTAAATGAGATGATGAAAGCTTCCAACACATGGGAGGTATTGGATGTAAGCTAAAGGAATCTGCTGTGATCATCTGTTGCCCTACTTTATAACAATTCTTTTCCTTTTTCATTCTTACTGTTTTTTGAGATGACTGCTACAGAATATGGTCATTAAATTATTCATAGAGATGATGTGGGGTGGGTTCCAAAAGTATTCTCCCTCCTTGTATCCCCACTAAAAAATTTCCACACATAGGTAGCCACAAACACAAATCTTGGACTAAATTCTGCCACACAATTATTTACTGGCAGGCAGATACACTGATGGTCATGGGACCCATGTGGTAAGGTGAAGGAAGTCCTGGGAGTCTATCATGTAGGTACTCTAACAGTACATAAGTGAAAATTCACTCCAAAGAATCATTAAAAATTTCAGTGTCACGATCAGAATCTTCCTGTTCTGGGAAAAAAGAAATCATTAGAAAAATGGTTTAACAAAGGACTAATTACTAATCCTTACCATTGGTCACAATACTACATGAAGCTCAATAGACATCTTATAAATATACTGAATTATGTTTAACACCCTATTATAATTAAAATGACATAATTTTAAGTAAATTCCAAACGACATGACAAAAGGGAAAGGTGAGTATCATAGGTGGAAAAAACCTTTTGGGTCAGACATGTGGGTTCTACTATTGGCCTGCCAATCATGGACCCAATGACTTTAGGTAAGTCAGTTTACTTCTTTGAGTTTTATTGAATTCTACAGTGATTATAAATCACAGAAAATGTGATTATAAATCACACCAATGTTATTTATAGAATTTGGTATAGTGTTGTACTAAGAATGCTTTGTAAACTCTGAATTTGTATATTAGTGGTAAGATTAATATAGTCACAATTAATACAGTCATCATAATTGCCTCAAATAGCCTCAAATTGAGTTTAAAATTCAGAGTAGTGATCAAAAGTGGAGCACAACTGGCCATCAGTCGGAATTCTTATGAATAGCATAGGCCAATGCAAATATAATGCAAGATACATATGCATTTTTAAATTTTTAGTAGCCACATTTAGGGATGTAAAAGTGGAAAAAAGAGCAGGCAAAATTAACTCTGGTAATATATTTTATTTCATCGAATACATCCTAACTACTATCATTTCAATATGTGATCATTAACAAGAGTTTTACATTCTGTTTTTCATATTAAGTATTTAAGATCACAGCACACTTAGGCTGGGATATTAAATTTTCTTCAGAAATACTTGATCAGTATTTTAATTTATTAAAGAGAGAGAAAAAGTTGATTTACATATCCATGATGTTCCAAACCTACTTAAAGTTTTCCTGTAATTTAATTTAGTGCCAGTTTTAAAATTCAAATTAAGAAAATTAAAAATTTGGTATCTCACTTGTGCTAGATACATGTCAAGCATTCTATAGGTACATGTGGCTAGTGGCTGCCATATTGGATGACACAAGCTCTAGAGTATAATGTTTGCAGGGATTCAGGCTGGCATGTGTATGTATGTATGTATGTATGTATGTATGTATGTATTTTTGTGGTGCTGGGGATTGAACCCAGGAGCATCCTACCTCTGAGTTCTACTCCCAACACTATTTTATTTCTTATTTGGAAACAGGGCCTCTCTAAGTTGCTGAGGCTGGCTTTGAACCTTCAATCCTCCTGGCTCAGCCTCTCAAGTACTGGGATTACAGGCATACAACACCACACCCAGCTTTAGGCTGGCTTATGGATAAAATAAAATAGATCTGCAGGTGCTAGAAATTATCAGGAACTCTGGGGTACAGGAAAATAGAAACCATTACATAAGAAGAGTAGACATAACAACAATTCCTTGCATTTCACTTTAAGATGCATTTATCTGGTATTCAAAATGTACCAGGTGGTAGAGATTGAGTGATGATTTTCCCTGCTCCTGAGTACCTTAGCAGCCAAAATGGAAATGAAATAATAAACATAGCAAGAAAGAGTTTAACTATAATTATATGGGTGTTATTTAATCTTCTCAAATTGTGGGCTATGCAGAATTATCAGAGATTTTTACATGAGGGCTACTTAGTTCAGAAATTGTATTCAATAATGCCAAATTTGTTGCTCAAGGATACCACTCTGTACTTGCAGGATCATGCCAGAGTGAAGAAGAATATTTTGAGGCCCCGAAAACACAGCACCATGTACTACAGGGCTTAATTAGTGCTCCCTTGTAAAGTGATCAATGCTTTGGTCCTTTGTCAGTCAGTATCTCCACACTCTTGGATTCTGGCCCACAGGAAAAGTGAAAGAATTTTAGAAGTTAGGCAGTCCTAGCCTTCAGTAATTAGTCTAGGACCCATCAGCAAAACAGAGCTACTCCCCTTTTAATTCAGAGACAGGTCCTTGGGATGAATATATCTTTGTTCTTTATTTCTCTTTGTCATAGCTACTAGAAATTCTTTCTCAAGGCAGGAGGGAAAGCCTAACCTATTTTGGAAAGAAAAATCAATTTCAAGACTTAGAATGTGCCTGAACAGGGTAAAAGTCTCATGGCTCTGTCAGAGAATTCCCTCAGGAAGATCTCCATCCTGTAAGAAACATCCCACATAATGAGCCTTCTCAGTTCCATTGATTGCAGTAACTTCTTTTTCCTTGAGAACTTGAAGCTCATTCTCTACTCCCCCAACCACGTATTATCTATTCGATATCTCTAGGCACGCATGCTCCTCTGCTCCCACTGTCTTAAGTGTCTGGTGGAGAGGCAGGTGTCAGCATCAGGATCCTCTTCCTCTGGCAGGGAACGTTTATTCCTATAGTAGCTGTGCACCTGTCCATCTGATAGACTGACTTCATTCTGCTTCACTGCTTTTAATTCTGAACCTCTGCACATAAACCCAAATCATCACTTCCCTTGTCCTGCTGAAGTAGCAGAGTACAAAAATCGTAAGCAATTTTTCTAGTTTGCTATCTCTCTTGTATTCATTGTGCTTATCCATGTTTCTGTGCTGAGAGTTATACTTAAAGTATCATATAGTGCAGTGTGCGTGCGTGCGTGCGTGCGTGCGTGTGTGTGTGTGTGTTTTGCCCACTGAGAAAGTGTCAAGAATGTCAATTCTGGCAAATATCTGTGTCTTATGGGGAAAAATGGATATATAACTTAAAAACAAATGAAAAGGAATGAAGTAATTTATATTAAATTGGGTTGTGTACTTTTAAAAAACAGATGGTTTATTCTGAACTTCATTACCATATAGTGTATCAGATTTCCCTTTGGACTGTGTAAAAACAAAAAGGATATATACTCAGTGAAGAAAAATAGGAAAAGAAGGAATAACAAAAAGAAGAAAAAAACTGAGCATTTATTCCTCTATTTCTTACTCATACCTTTACCATAGCAAGATATTCATTCTATTCTTTTATATTTTATTTTGAAACCGGGTCTCAAGAAGTTGTGGAGGGCCTCACTAAGGAGAGAGAGAGAGAGAGAGAGAGAGAGAGAGAGAGAGAGAGCAAGCTGAGGCTGGCCGCGAACCTGGATCCTCCAGTCTCCACCTCCCAAAGTACTGGGATTACAAGCGTGCACCACCATGCCTGGCTAATATTCATGAATTTAATCATGTTTTATTCAGGTACCGAAAACTACATTTTACTATAAATACTGAATTTGTGCTATAAACCCTCATAACATAAAGTGGGTTTCTGGTTCCCACCTATAACGGCTCCATCCTAAATGGTGTTTCCTAGCTCAGAGTGGGCACTACAATGGCCTTTCTCTAAATCCTCTTTTATGACATAATTCTTTGCACCATGTTTATTATTTCATTCCAAGGTTTGCTGTGGGATTGTGATTTAAGGAGTATTCTGGCTATAATAACTAAACTTTTCCTCCTATCTTTTCCCCTATTTTTATAACTTTTGGTAGGCTTACTTCTGGGGTATGCTCAGGGCAACCTGCTTTGGGAGACTCTTCTGTGTCTGTGTCCCCAGATAAAAGACAGAGGACACCCTGAGGTCTTGATATCTCCAAAGCTTAATGAATAAGTGAAAGATGGATAGATGGATCAGTGATAGGACATAGAGAATGGAGGGAAAGACAAAGCAAAAGACAAGGTGACTATAAATGCAAGAACCTCTCTGTCACCTAGAATTCTGTTAATTGACACTTCCCCGGTTCTGCACTACAGTGATAACTGATGCAGCCTAAAGTGACCCCAGGCTCTGAAAAAGCTAAAATGCCATCTGAATTCTCAAAGGAAAAATCAAGTGTATTCAAGGTAATGCATTTCTTAGGATATTGGGTTGAACTCAAATGCTCAGAATGGGCAATACATGTAAATGCTGGGGTATAGAATATGGATATGACTTTTTTAAATCATAGAAATTATAGATGTAAGGAAATTTAAAAATTACTTATTCTAAGAGTCTTATTTTTGTTGCATTTATTCCTTGTATCTACTTACTCTCTGGACACCCATGATCTCATTTCTATCTTGCTTGTTCCCACGACTCCCTTCAAGAGCACTGGTCAGATTATCAATAATCTGCACGTCACCAGATTCCAATTTCCATTTTTTTTTTTTTGCAGTACCGGGGATTGAACGCAGGGGCATTCTACCTCCGCGCTACACCCCCGGCCCTATTTTTTATACTTTATTTTGAAACCGTGTCTCACAAAGTTGCGGAGGGCCTCACTAAGGACAGAGACAGAGAGAGAGAGACAGAGAGACAGAGAGAACAAGAGAGCTGAGGTTGGCCGCGAACCTGGATCCTCCGGTCTCAGCCTCCCAAAGTACTGGGATTACAAGCGTGCACCACCACGCCCGGCTCTCCAGTTTCCATTTTATTCAGTCTCTTAGCAGCATTTGAAACAATTTATAACTCCTTCCTTGAAACTACTTCTTCTCTCGGTTTTCTCTTGGCTTTGCTCTTTTTCCATGAATTCCACTTTTTCAGTCTCTTCTGGTGGTTTCTCCTGGTCTGTGAACCTGTGCTCACACTCCTTATGTGTCTCAACTCACAACCTTGGTGGATCCTTCTAATTCTGTGGCTCTGAATCCATCCATAGTTTGGGGACTCCCGAATTTTAATCTCCCCTATTCTCCAGACTCATTTATCTTACTGCTGACTCAAAGTTTCCACTTGTCTATGTCTATATCTCTCTATATCAATATCTATATCATCTACACCTGTATTGCATCTATACATCTCTATGTATGTTATTTATATATCTATATTTGTATCTCTATATTTCAACATCTAACTTTAGTCCTTTGATTCTTTGTAGGAAATTTCAAACTTTCCCTCTGATGGTTTGGTAATCAAGTCTGCTGAAACAAACAGATGATATGCAGATAAACAGGGGGGGAAAGGTTTCAAATTTATTAGCATGTGCCTGTGCACAGAAGTCATACAAAATATGAAACTCAAAGAAGGGCGGATGGTTGAGCTTAAATCCCCTCTTCATAGGACAGAAGGATGTAGGGTGATGTAGGCACTTTTACATGGAAAGTAAATGATTTTTAGGGGAAATGAATGAACCCATGTAGCAGACAGTGGCCTGGGACAAAGTTCTTCCGGCCTCTAGGTGTGGTCTCTTCCTCTGTGACATGCGTTTAATATTCCTTGGGTAATAAAATTTCAGTAAGAAGATTTGAGCCGGTTATATTTCTCTTTGGCTGATCTGATCTTTAGGTAGATTAAAAAAAAAATCAGAGAAAGTTTTTCCCTGTCTTTGCTACTCCCCAGGTACCCTCAGTTTAAAGTCCAGAGGTATCACTGTCTGAGCCCCTCACCGACCCTAAGTCTGCTCTTCTCACTGTCTCCCTCCTCTCAGGAAATGGCCAGACATTTTAGAGCCATCATGGCTTGTTTTCCTAACACATCTCACAGCTAATTCATTAGTAAAAGTGCCATGCTATGAAAACTACCTTCCAAAGATACCTAGGATTAACCATTTCTCGCTTCTTTGCTTGCTACCTCTCTAGCCCTAGTCATTAGCAGTGATACCTCTCTGGTCTCTGCTTCTACATTCCCCTCCTCCAACAGTGTCGTCTCCATAGAAGAGTCAGAGTGATCCTTTAAAAAGTGATCAGATCATGCCAGGAATCCCAGTTGGATCCCCCTCTAACTCTGTAGAAAGCACACACCTCTCCATAGCCACAGGTGCTTCACGGCTCGGTGCTCGCCAGCTCTTTGACTTCAACCTTTACCACCTGTCCCTTGTCACTGTGATCCAACTGCAGGGTGACCCTGCTGCTGTTTCTGGACCACACTAAGAATGAGCATGCCTTAGGCTCTTTCACTTTGCTGTTCCCCCTGCCTGGAATGCTCTTTCTCCAAGAAGTACACAAACTCACTTTTTACTCCCTTTAGATCTCTGTTCAAATATTCCCCCCTTGTCAGATAAGCCTTTACTGACTATCAGATTTAAAATTTCGCCTTCTTAACTGCTTTACCCTGTTTCATTTTTTATAACTCTTTTTTTGTGTGTGTGGTACCGGGGATTGAACCCAGGGGCGTTCTACCTCCGTGCTACATCCCCGGCTCTATTTTTTATACTTTATTTTAAAACCGAGTCTCACGAAGTTGCGGAGGGCCTCACTAAGTAGAGAGTGAGACCGGGAGAGAGAGAGAGAGAGAGAGAGAGAGAGAGAGAGAGAGAGTGCTGAGGCTGGGTCGCGAACCGGGATCCTCAGGTCTCCGCCTCCCAAAGTACTGGGATTATAAGCATGCACCACCATGCCTGGCTTTCATTTTTTATAACTCTTATAAGAACTTGGCACACACTATATACCTATTCATTTGTGGCTTTTTGTCTCCCCAAATGCAGTATGAGTCGCAGAAAGGGGCCCTGCCTATGTTGTTCAGGACTGTGCTCTCAGCACCTATAGCATTGCCAATAGCTAGTAGGGCCTCAGCAAATATATACTCTAAAATATGTAACTAAAACAGAGACTCGGACAGTGGCATGGAGGTTCAGGAATAAGATATAAACTTTCTGACTTAGAGTTTGGTGGTAAGCTGTTTGACTACTAGTAAACAAAAACTCCAATCTCTAACCAGGCTGTGTTATAGAAAGAGTAGTATGTGTGCTCATATACTGAGTATAAAGTGTCAACAAATCATTCCATATTTGTCGAGTGCCTACTTTGTGGCAGGTACTGAGACACAGAGATAAATAATACAAAGCCCTTGCCCTCAAACTACAAAGAATTTCTCCGGTAATTGTGACATTGTTGGGGCCCAGGCAAGGAATCCTTCTCCCAGATCCATATATTTGTGGTCAAAGACAATGTCCTGTTAAGTCCTGCAGGCTAAAGAGATAGAGGCCAGGCAGAGGTAAAAGTATCCTGAGAAGTAAAACAACCTATGCAAATGCCAGAGTCAAGAGAGAGCCTGGCATGTTTAGGAAATTGACTTTGTGCCTAGGGATGAAGGAAGGAGGAGGGAGGCCGAAGAGATAACCAGGGACCACATGGTGGAGGGCTTGAGAGATAAGTCTGCAGCATGTGGACTCTAATCCTAAAAGCTGTTGTGAGAATGTGAAAGGTTTTAAACAAGAAAACAGCATGAGAGGATTTGCATTTCAGAAACATTATTCTATTTGCCATTCTTGCGAAATACTCTTTGAAAAGAGGCTGGGATGCCAGTTAGGAGGCAACTGTTGTAATATTAGCAGCAAGGTGATGGAGGTTTGATCTAATATGACAGGGAAATTCATTCTGTTATGCACACCTGTTGGAAGCAGGCATAGTAAATACCAACACATGCCTCTGTGTGCCTTGAAGGAAACACCATTGGCAAATAAGGGTTATCATCCAAGGCCAGCATTTAGATTTCCTCTCACTCAGAGAGCAGAGGTGTGTGTATGTATATAAAAGATCACAGTCTTGATAATCAGCGCTGACAGCAGGGGTTGGTATCAGTGACAAAAGTAGAAAAGATGTGAAGCTTGTAATGGTATATAGATAAGCACCTAGATTTTCTGAAAAGGCAGAGACAAGCAGAGACAATTCAGAGTTGAGTTTGCAAGACTAGGCAGGGCTGGGGTGTGGGAAAAGAGGTGAGAGCTTTCCAGGGAAATTGGAACATGACACTGAAAATGATATTCTTCTTGGGACTGGAATCAGGCCAAGACCCAGTGGGAACATTCTCACCCTTCACTCCCCCTGGCTTCTAAAGCCTTGTATCCTTTTAAAAAGAAAATATTGCAACTCTGAACAAAAACTGAGAAGGGAGAGGAAGAGAGAAGGAAGGATTGGCAGAACAATTTTCTAACTTTAGAGAGACTGATTTTCCTCACTGTAAGGTCCATTGGCAATTGGCTTTTGTCCTAATAAAGAAGAGATTTTTAGGCTCAAGTTTTAAAACCCAAGGACACATGGGAGCACACAGAAAGAGAGAGAGATGGACACTGCCATAGAACTGAGAAGATGAAAATTTTTAAAGGTTCAGTGTTCCCGGTGACTCAACATTCCTGTGTCCGCCTCCCTCTCATTTGTAAAGTAGGAAAGTAGGGTAGACACACCTTTCCTGTTAGCCATGGGGTGTGGTAAAATTGAGAAAGGTGAAAACCCTTTGAAAACTAGAAAACAATTGTATACTACTAAATAACCCCAAATGATAAAAAGAATCATTCAGTGTGTTAACATTTAAAAGCACACATTCCCTCAGGAAATGTTGTTATCCTTAATTATAAATGTTCAAGCATACGATGAGGATCTGGCTTCCAGGATGAGTTCTCCTTTATCTTCTCTTGTCTTTCTGCTTTTAGTTGCTTTTGGATGGTTTGTTGAAAGTGATCGCTGGTCAGCAGGTGCCATCTTAATAGAACTTTGTCACTTCCAAGATGGTAGGCACAAATGAACAGTGAATAATTATAAAGACAATGTGAAAAAGCCTCAAACATTATCATTCCCCATGGTTTCTGGCTGTGAGATGTTTAGTACTGCCTATGACAGATGCATACCAGTGATTACACAGCCAGGACTCAGGTGCTAGAAAACAAACAGACGCCAACCCCTGTGATCTAGGTAAGTGGACTGGCTCTTACTCTAGTACTTTAATTTTATCTTCACTTATTTATTTATTTACTTATTCATTCATTCATCTCTGTGGTACTAGGGATTGAACCCAGGGACATTGTACCTCTGAGCTACATCATCAGTCTTTTTTCTTTCTTCATTTATTTTTTGTTTTTGAAACAGGGTCTTAGTTACTAAGAGTCTCACTAAATTGCTGAGGCTAGCCTTGAACCTGCAACCCTCCTGTCTCAGCCTCACAAGTACAGGTGTGTGCTACCATGCCTGGCTAGTGCTTTACATTCAGGAATTCCCCTAGGTTTGCATGCAACAGCTACTTTCTGCTCCTGCATCCTTTACAAATGTGCTGTTTCAGAAAGATGCAAAGTCCTAGGAGAAATGTAATGGAAGGAATGTGGGTATTTAATATCAGAGGCAAACACCAAGGCAGAGATAATCACTAGTCCTTTACAGTCAGGCCCCTGGCTACATCGGTACAGAATAAAGGTATACTCTGGCCAGTGAAAGGACACTGTAGGGTCTTGACAGGATTGAAGTAGGCTCATTCAGAAATTAAGAGGATTGGTATTAGACTGGGAGAAAAAGTGTCAGAGGCCAGCGGAGAGACTTTGGGATAAGAAAGTGAAATGGGGCAAGGCTAGGAAAGGCTTTCAATTGATTTTAAAGGTGGTGAAGGATTGTCTTAACTATTTTGGGGCGGAGCCATGCTTTGACCTTAATGTATAGAGTGGCTTTGGCCTTATAACACATTGTTCTGAGCTTAAATAGCAAGTGTTTTCAGGATTTGTCAGAAGTGTTGGCTTGTGGCTAATGGTTGGGAAGCCTTGTGAGAAAGAGGTGCGATATCCTGAAGTTGAACAGTCTGCTCTCTGGAGTCCTATTGCCTGAATCCTTATCTCTGTGAGCTGTGTGACTTTGAGCAGTGATTTAACTTCTTAAGTGTTGGTGTCTTCATCTATAAAACTGGGGGAAATAAAACTACCTATTTTATTGTAATTATAGGGATTAAAAGAGTGTTTAGCCCAGTGTCTGGGACATATATAGAAAAACAAACATATGTTTTCCTTCATTGTTATAGTTATTTTTATAAGTGATTATCATACTTTCAACAGCATGGAATACATACCTACTAAATCTCTACAATGCACAATTACTACAAAACGAAGAGATCTTACAACTATAGGGATTGTAGAGCATCTGCGCAGCACAGACTTTGATTTGGTTAGGGCTCAGGGTCCTGTGGACACTGCACATTGAGAGCCACACACCAATGTCCTGGATTCTCATTACCTTTCCACAGCCAGTTGACAGGATCTGCCTAAGAAGAGAAACGAAGGGTTGGTTCATAGTGAGGACAGTCTATGCTGGAGGCTGTTTCTGTGGGGTCTGATATTGTGTAGCTCTGTCGCAATCAGGATCACCTTGGACCATGGCATTAT
Source organism: Glis glis (assembly GCA_004027185.1). NCBI lineage: Eukaryota > Metazoa > Chordata > Mammalia > Rodentia > Gliridae > Glis > Glis glis. The sequence goes on along the minus strand of PVJS01022906.1, from coordinate 13,472 downwards.
GCCTCTCCTGAACAGTGATTTAAGATTAATTGATAACCTTCTTAATTATGCCTGATGAAAATATAAGTGACTGATGACTGAAATGTTTGCCTGATGGCTGAACTATTAAGGCATTTTTAGTGGATCTAAATATTCACTTTAGTAGTAGTTTTTTTTTTTTCAAAGTCAGGTTTAACATATCAGTAAAGCACCTGAAAAATTTTCTGATTTCTTCCTTGGCTGTCAAATTGATATAGTTAACAAAAACTGATAGATTTTCTGTACATCAGCCATGAATCCACTAAAAAAGAAATCTGGGAAATAATTCCATTCACAATAGCCTAAATAAAATAAAATACAATACTTTGGATAAATCTAACTAAGGAGATAAAAGACTTCTACAATAAAATTTATAGAACACTGAGGAAAGAAATTGAGGAAGACCTTAGCAGATGAAAAGACCTCCCATGCTCTTGGATAGGCAGAATAAATATCATCAGAATAGTAATACTACCTAAAGCAATCTATAAATTCAATGCAATGCCTATCAAAATACCAATTACATTCTTCACAGAGCTAGAAAAAACAGTCCTAAAATTCATATGGAAGAATAAAACATCCAGAATAGCCAAAGCAAAGCAACAAGAACCATGCTGGAAGCATCAAAATACCTAATTTCAAATTATACTAGAGAGCTATAGTAACAAAAACAGTATGGTATTGGCACGAAAACAGACATATAGACCAATGGAATAAAGTAGAATATATGGAGACAAATCCTACACTTATAGCCAGTTGATTTTTGACAAAGGAGCAAAAATTATCTGCTGAACACAGCCTTTCAACAAATGGTGCTGGGAAAACTGGATATCCATTTGTAGAAGAATGAAATTAGATTCCTTTTTCTCATCCTGCACAAAAGTCAACTCAATATAAATCAAAGATCTCAAAATTAAACCAGAAACTTTGCAATTAGTAGAATACATAGAATCAATTCTCCAACATATAGACATTGGTAAAGACTTTCTTAATAAGACCCTCAAAGCCCAGAAAACAAAACCAAGAATCAACAAATGGGATGGTATCAAATTAAAAATCATCTGTGCAGCAAAGGAAACATTGAAAGTCTAATAAGAGAGCCTACAGAATGGGAGAAAATCTTTAGCAGCTATTCTTCTGACAGAGGACTAATATCCAGAATATATAAAGAACTCAAAAAACTTAACTCCAAAAAGACAAATAACCTAATCAAAAATGGGCAATTGAACTAAATCAATAATTCTCAAGAGAGGAAGTGCAATTGGCCAATAAGTATATGAAAAAATGTCTGACACCATTAACAATTAGAGAAATTCAAACCAAAACTTCTCTGAGATTATATCTAACTCCAATAAGAATGGTAATCATCAAGAATACTGTCAATAATGAATGCTGGCAAGGGTGTGGGGAAATAGCAACTCTTATATACTGTCAGTGAGATTGTAAATTAGCACAACCATTATGGAGATCAATTTGGAGGTTCCTCAAAAAACTAGGAATGGAACCATCATATGACCCACCAATAGCATGCCTTAGAATTTCTTCAAAAGGATTAAAGTTAGAATACTATAGCAATACATGTATGCCCATATTTATAATGGCACAATTCACAATAGCCAAATTATGGAACCAACCTATGTCTCCATAAACAAATGAATGGATAAAGAAAATGTATACACACAATAAAATTCTACTCGGCCATGAAGAAGAACTAAACTATGTCATTTTCAGGGAAATGAATGGAAGTAGAGAATATTATGCGAAGGAGATTGGTCAATCTCAGAAAGTCAAGGGTTGTATATTCTCTTTCATACATGAGAGCTAGAGAGAAAATATGAAACCTAAGAGACTTTAAAAAATGTGGAGCGAGACCTGTAGTATAGTGTAAGGGGCTGGGGGAGGGAGTTATGGAGGAGAAAAGGAGGGTTGAGGAAGGAAACAGATCAAATAATACTATGACATATATGAAGGTATTACTATCAATTTCACTAACTCATATGGGGAGAAAGGAGGGAAGAGGAAGGTGGGAAGAGGAAGAAGGAAATATAACAATTGCTGTGTGCAGGTATGTTTGTATCACATTGAATGGCACTATGATGCATAATGGCAATGCATAAAACGTGCATTAATAAAAGCATTAAAAAGTGTGAATATAGCAAAATGTACTAAAGGTGGAAGTTATTGAGATTCGATGTTGATTCCACTGGATTCTCCTTACATGTTCCTTTCCATGGAAGTTTGAATATTAGAAATAAAGCATTGGGTTACTGTGAAGAAATAAATTATATAGCTAACATTTACTATGTGCCAAGTACTGTGCTAAATACTTTCTGTGCCTTATCTTATTCTATCCTCATAACTTGTTTTGTTCTTTTCCCATTTTCCCATACAACTGAGGTATCATAGCCCGTAAGAGGTAAAGCTAGCATTGCAACCCAGATCTGATCTATACAAAGCTTAAAGCTCATAGCATAGTACTAGAGTACCTATTGTGAAAATGACAAGTTATTTTAAGATTATGATCCAGATGTCTACTAAGCCTGTTAAGCAGTCCTCTCTTTGAGGCCAGCACACATGTATGATATAGTGTATTGTATATACACATATAAATATGCATTCATTGACTCTTGTGAGTGAAAATAGCACAATTGAAGACAATCACAGCATTCAGGTATGTTTTTTTTTTCCACGCCTGGCTTGGAACAAAAATTTTTTAATTTATTTATTTTATTAGTGCATTGCAATCATACATTCTTGAAGGATTTCACAGTGGTTGATGTATATATACACTCCTCTGTCAATTAGCCCTCCCCAATTCCCACCCCTTGCCTCCCCCTCTCCTTCCTCTTTTCAGCATAGTAGTTGACTTCGATATCTTTGTGTATGTCCATCCTGTGCACCAGTTTGTTTCCCTCTCCTTCCCTCCGGTCTCCCCCAGTTAGTTCACCTTCTTCGCTCATCTGAGGTTTTCTCTCTTTGTCTGGAGTCCCTCCTGTGCAGGGCCGTGGCTCATCCTCCCATGACCCCAGTACTAGGGTACTCCAAGGTGGGGCCAGGGGCTTGCCCACCCAGCATCCCCAGCACTGGGGGGTCTCTGGGGGCTATGCGGAGGGTTCGGCTGCCCCTTGTCCCCAGCGCCGGGGAAGGGGTTCTCTGGGGGCAGGGCCAGTAGAGCCCTTCGCCCCGCCCCTGGAGACCCCCGCCTCCACGCTGGGGACGCGGGGCAGGTGAGCCCTCAGCCCCGACCCCGGAGACACCCCCACACGGGAGATACCCCCACACCTCAGGTATGGTTTTAACAAGGAATATGTGATGAGCAATCTGCGTACATAGAAGCTCTCATTTATATTAATCACTAGCAGAGCCAACTATCTATAGGTAACTATTTCACATACAGATTCATCCTATGTGCTCATTAAATACCTTCTTCATTTTATGAGTCTCAGTGGTTTCTTCAAATATTACACAGAATCCTTAGGATACACAAGGATATCAACAACAGCAACAATAATAATATAGAATGCTACGAACACTGCCAGTAATACCATTTACTGAGGTAAAATATGCCAGGCACTACCTAAGCACATTACATATTATAATATTTAATAAAAATTATGCTCACCTTACAGGTAAGGAAACTAAGCTTCGAAGATACTAAGTAATATACATAAGGCCATACAAACAGAAAACGATGGAGTCAGATTTCAAATGCAAAGAGAAGTCGATCCAAAATTTACACATGCTTTCTTCACTATATCAGAAAGAATTTTTCCCTTCAATATCATTTCACCTTGCTAATAATGGCATATGTCATTATTAGTGAATGCATTATTATGCATTCATTTTTACCGTTCAGGAAACAATTGGAAGTATTAGTCTCTCCAACTACCCCTCCTCTGTCAGAGGACTGAAGTTTACCTTTGCCCGTAGGATTTTGTGTTGCTAGAGACAGAGAAGACTTTGGGGTAAGGTGGAGATAAGGGTATGATTGCTGGTATAAAATTGTAAAGCATAATAGATCCCAGATATAACTTTAAAAAAGTACAATAATTAAAATATGCTAAAATATCGGAGAGGGCCAGAAGAAGGTTTTGACAAGTGACATAGTGTATAGAAATTACGTAACTGTATATAATTTGATTTATGAACTTGCAGGTGATGTGTGTGCACGCTCATGTGTATGTATGTGTTTGAATTAGTAATCCAGAGGTAGTTAATTCAAGAACTTATAGTTCACAGCAATTCAGGAACAGAAAGGTCTTCCTCTAGAGGTGGTTGTTATATGAGTCAATGATATGTGCTGCCGATCAATACCAGAGGCCTTGCTAATTAGCTTAGTAAATATTAAAATGGCTTTAATCCTAGAAATTTTGTATTGTTCAAGATTCATGTTGTCTAAGATATTTGTAGACACTCTTCAGCAGAGCATGAAGAGAATGTCCATGCCTTACTCGGGAGGGTAGTACCTGGGGCTAGATCCTGAAATGGCCCTGTATCCAGCTGTGATGTCAGAGGAATCTGGTTGCCTGATTCTGACTGTAAGGCTAACTGAACCCTGCATCTATATTGTTATATGCTTTCTAAAGAACCTCTCAGGCATGCTATATTCACAGCATCTTAGGGACAAAGAACTGTACATCTTTAAATGTTCAGAATAGTCTTTTGAGCTGTTAGCATTACTGCTTTTAGGAAATATCTCTAGATGTAGTTGAATTTTCAATGGCACTTGCTTTTATTATGATCTGATACTCCAGTAGTGATGTTGAAAAGAAGTAGCTAACCATCTAGCCATGCAGCCATCTAAGTATGGCAGCTACCAAACTTTACCACAAATAACCTAATAATTACACACACGCAGCTTAGCATAGGCTAATTCTCAAATTATCAATATGATGAGCCTGAAATCATACAAGAGCTGTGGGAATGAAAGCAGGAAAGGGAGATTGAAAATAAAAGGAGAATGATCAGGGGACATTTGAGGGAGCAGGTATTGATGTCTGCTTTCTGCATTTACAAATGTGTCAGTTTTGGCATAAGATGCCAGCAGATAACTGAGGCAGATGTAAGAGCTGGAAGGGAAGTTGCCACCTTCCTCCTAGCCAAGCTCTTCTTACTGATGATTTTGTCCTGATAAAATAATTACAGGAAAAAATACACAATCAGCATCTATTAGATCTAAGTTTATGCCAAATACCTGAATATTTCAGGGAACCCAAGTATGTATCTCCAAATTGTCCCACCATGCACAGGGCCAATTCTTTGCCTTTGTATCTGCCTAGCCTAGCCTCCCTTCAAGTTGATAAGGGCTTATGGAATACCTAGTTATATTAAATACGTATCACAGATCTTTCTGGCAAAAGTCCTCCATAAACTTGATGGGACTCTATAGATTACTCAGGCCAAATGATCAACTAAAGCATACTGGGTTTAGTATGGAAGTCAATGCCATGCTCAGTCTTCACAGTGATTTTCTAGTTCCCTAAATATAAGCAACATTTGGGGTTCATTTTTCTATTTCCCTTTCCCTTATTGCTACTGAAGTTTATAAGTTTTTAGGGAAAATCAAGGTCCATGTAGACTTCACAAATTAATATAGTGTAGAACATGATCTCAGTTCTTTAAGGAGTGCCCTAAAATGCTTCATCACACAGAGACATCAGGACACCCCTCCTTTTTCCCATAAAGCAGAACTAAAGAAAATAAACAGCTACATGAGAAACAAAAGTAAACACACATATATAAGAAAACAAAGCAAACCCAAACTTCCTCCCAATGGTACTGAAAGATGTCAGATATTTGTTGTCAGTTATGTTGAGAGAGAGCAGAAACCTGTCAGTTTCCCGATGCTATAGTTCACTATTAGCAGGAACAAGTCAGACTGAATAAGTCCATTCTTCCTCCAGTATGTCTGAAAAAGAAGCAGTAGAACACATCAAAGCATTTATATGTTCTAAAGAAAGGCAAATTTCTGTTCTGATTTTACCCTGTTTGGAGCTGTGCTCACCCTGAATCAGGACAGAAAGGTCAATATTTGGAAGAGAAAAGGGATATTTATGAAACTGTAGGAACACACTAGTGCTGGTGGTGCTTTCCACACATTTTTTTCCCCTTTGAGGCATCTCCTTAGGAAGCTGGTATAAATGTTCCCTATTATTTTTGTAAACTGAGCTCTTAATTAGCATCTGTTTTCTATCGGATAACTCCAGGGAACCAAGATCACAACGTTTAAAAAGGAGAATACCTGTTTAATGTTCCTCGGTGGTCAGATTTTACATCTGATGCTTGTTCACAGCAAAAGCCTTGCAGGCAAGAGGCAGAATGAGAAATTTAACCAATCATCAACTGCTTGATTCCATTATGCAAATGGAAAATAAAGCCATTTTATCAATGGGGGAAAAATAAAGTCTTGTCTTGGGCAGTTCATTGTTTAAAGACTTATTTTAATGCCTGTCATATAAAATGGACCCATTAAAGCAATATGTAAAAATTAAGAAAGGGATTTATTTCAGGATTATAAACATAGAAATCTATCACTAAGGAATGTAATATAGCATCTCCAGGTTTTCTTTAACCTAATTGAATCTAATAACTGATAATTATATACTTCAAAATGGAATGCACTGTGAAAAGTTGACTTTCAATAAATATCCATAAACCAGCCCTTACTAAATGTCTCAAGTGTCAGAAGCTTTGTATATTTTATCTTATTCAATCCTAAAAATAACCTCTTAAGGTAGCTATTGCTTTTCTCTTGATATTTTTCTGATGAGGGCTCGATGTTATATCGGTCTGATGATGTATCAGTCAGCTATTATAGAGTAACAAAGAGCCAAAAATCTCAGTGACCTACAACAGAAAGTTGATAGCTTACACATCTAGAATCAGCTCTCCTAATCTTGGCCAGGCTTTCTCACAGGTCTGGAGTCTGCCTGGCTGCCACCTGGGGATAACTAAAGCAAACTGGCTGCTTCACATGCCTCTCAAACTACTGCAGGCTCTCCCAAACATATTCTTCTTATGGTGATAGCAAAGTTGCAAGAAGATAGTGAAAATGTACATTGGATTTTGCAAGCCTATTATTAGAACCTCATTGGCCACACCAATACTATAAAATCTATACTCTGCCTCTTAAAAGGAGAAAATCCAAAGTCCCAGGTCAATGGGTAAAGAATTGGGCCCACTAAAGCAATCAGCCCTCCACAGATGACAATAACTTAATATTTTCCATTTTGCCAAATTACTGTCCAAGTTCTATTGATTCAAATTTAAACCTACCTATAATATTTGCTACTTTTCTATACAAAGAAAAAAAATGGAAACCAAAACAGATACTCAACAGCTCTTACATAGACATTTAATTACTTAATTAGCCCCAAACTGTCTCAATTTATTTATAATTTTTATTAATAATGAAGGTGGCAGTAGCCATTTATTGACATTTACTATATATCAGACACTGGCTATACACTGAAATCTTACAGTAATCTTACTGAGTGTTATGACCCAAATTTCATGGGTGAGGAAACTAAGGAAGGCACAGAATGGTGAGGAATACAAAATGCAGACAGATGTAGAGATATTTCTGAGTCTGTCCTGAAATCCAGGACTATTGGATGTCAGCATCTCAGATCTCAACTGTCAATCAATCTACAATTTTATTTTATTTTATTTTATTTTTAATTTTCTTTTTAAGCACTTTTTAAAAAATTATATACTTGTATTGGTATATTGTAGTCTCACATCATAATATAGTTCAGAGTGATAGAGACATACATGCACACAGTAGTTGGTGAGCTTCCTGGTGGCTCCCTTTGCATTGGTGGATTGTAGTCTGACATCATAATGTAGTACACAGTGATAGGTACATATGACTTAGCAAGGCCCTCAGCAACTTAGTACCAAAAAAAAAAAAAGAGCCAAGAGGAGAAGGGTCTCTCTTTCCCCTGCAGGGGGCTACTCCATCCAAATATTAATAGAATAAGTTCCTGTATGTTATCTCATATCATCCCTTTGTTAGGAAATTACAATTATTTCCTCTTGTCTCTTGACTATCAGATAAATATATTGCTCTAGTGACACTTGAAGGCCAACATACTCTGGGCACGATGTTATTGTCCACTTTCCCAACAGACAGCATTTGTTGTAGTCATGCAAGAGAGTCTTGCTCCTCCCTCTTGCCCCATCTCTTTGAGGTCCTCTCTGAATTTAAGATGTCTCTAGTTCACGGAACCAAAATTCCTACTTCAAGTTATTATACAAAGTTTACAAAGTACTTCTACTTTATATATAATATTTTATATATTTTATATTTAATATATTATATATTATATATATTATATATAATATATAATTATAGAGGCTTAATTATCCCTCTTGGTAATAAAGGAAGAGATTCTTTTTCTTAGAGTATTTATTTTAGAAAACTTAGTTATGAGTACTTTCTGTTCTCTTTGAGACATATAATTGTTTTTGAAAACTAGATAGGCCTTTTATCTGCTTTATGATTCAGGAATGTCTTTCTCAAGGATCTGCAAGTCTTCTTTGAAATATAAACATGAAGGGAGTTGGTATTTCCCAGTTCCTGTGGGAGGGTAGCTGCTCAACTGGCACCTTGCTCCAAGTTGCAAAACTCCTTTCTGTCATAAATATATGAGCTGTTTACTTTTTCTCTGAACAAACCAATTAGTAACACAGATAGTCACTTCAAATATGGGGTAAAGTTAAGATAAACTATGAGTGACAAATGGTGTTAACAAGTCTTCTTCTTTGAAAACTAGCTATTGTTTATCTTGAGAACATGTGCAAAATGGGTTTGTATTTACTTGGCTATATAAAGAAGTGAGTTCTTTCTGTGTTTGTGATCTCTTAGCAGATTGTTTATAATGTGCATCACATTCTGTTATAATGCTTATTTAATGATAAAATGGTTTTCTTTCTCTACTACCTTTGTAGGGAGGAGTTTTAGGCTGGATAAAGATTTTGTTTTTAATTATATTTCCCAACATATTTTTCAAGATAAATAGTATTATATTCATTTTACAAGTTAGGGAACTGAGGCTGTACGAGTTTAACTGACTTGCTGATTCAGATAGCTAGTAAGTTGTACAACTGGTGAGTCTACAACCTTCCCAAATTCAGGGATCATCTGTCCAGCAGATAATGGTATTCCCAGGGCATCACACAAAATCTGGCACATACTAAAGGCACATTTAATATTTTTGAATAAATAAAGCCTGAAGCTCAGGCTTCTTCCAATATTAAATTTGTATTTAATATTAAATTAGTATCAATTTAGTTATAGTGAGATACCAAAAATGGCAAGAAATTATGGGTTAAGATTATCATCTGGCATTGAACTTATAAGAATAAAATTGAATGGATTGGAATAGACATTCAAAAGCTATGAGAGAGACCATTCTAACACCTAAGATTAGCTTATAACTTGATTAAATATATAAAAAGGTATAAACATAACTCTCAATGGGTTATTAACATGGACAAATGATCAGTGGTTAATGACTGTTACTTTGTTTTCTAGAAGTAAGTCAGGAGCTTCTGTTTCATATTTACTTTCCCCTAAAAGAGTATTATTTTATTCTGGTCATGCCAATATTACACTTGTATGTCTGTCACAGTGTCACATTAACTTGAATTTAACCTAGTTCATCCAAGTTCTCAGGACTTGATCTTATCTGGGCAGTGAACTGACCTAAGTGAGTCTCTGGGCCTTCAAAAACGAGGACCAGTGTGAATGGATCTCTCTTACTCCATTGGGTCTCAATCCATCTTGTTTATGACACATGGCAGAACAATTTTGCAACTTGAAACACCCTTCTCACAAAGTATGCACAAGCTATACTCTCCCCCTTTGTGACCCACTCGAAAGTGTATAGATGGGCAAATAAGAGAGAATTCAACACAGAGCACTAATCAGCATGCTGTAACACAAAAGATGGGAAAACTTAGGTGATCATATAAACTTAGAAAATCCTGAGAGGATAAAGCAGGAGTTTGCTGGAGTTGGTACATACCAACTCTCAAGAGCTAATTTTATGTGTCTTTTTTCCATCTCTGCATTCATTAATGCCATATAAGAAGTCTGAAATCAGTCTTGGTGGGGGTACTGACACTTGGAAATCTGCAACACTACACATTAAAGGTTGTTTTTCTGTTTTGTTCTCCCCAGAGAGCAGTTTATCAGCATACCTCTGCATATCATTTCTTTATCACAGGACTTCTGAGAGATTTTAACATAGTAATTCCCATAGTATCTTTAACATACTTAGCCATGAAATACTTTTGATGGGGATACTGTGTCAGGATAAAATTGAATCCCCTATAAATTATAGGGAAACATATCAATTAAAAATTACATTGTCAACTGTTTTGCTGGCCAATTGCTTGTGTCACCACCCTAGGTCAATGTCTTTCTTCTTTCTCTTTCTTTCTCTTTCTTTATTTCTTTTTCCTTCTTTCCTTCCTTCCTTCCTTCCTTCCTTCCTTCCTTCCTTCCTCTTTTTTCTTTCTTCTTTCTTTCTTTCTTTCTTTCTTTCTTTCTTCTTTCTTTCTTTCTTTCTTCTTTCTTTCTCTTTCTTTCTTTCTTTCTTTCTTTCTTTCTTCTTTCTTCTTTCTTTCTCTTTCTTTCTTTCTTTCTTTCTTTCTTTCTTTCTTCTTTCTTTCTTTTTCTTTCTTTCTCCATTCAGCCATTCATTCAATAAATTTTCATGAGATGACCAAGCACCAGGCACAACTGTATCAAGACACTACAGTTGAATTCTGTCCAGCCAATATCACTGTCAAATGGAGCATAGCCTGAGTTTTACTGTTTTCACCACCAAAATACTCTTCTGCATATCCTTGAAAGCATAAAGCATATCCTCTTCATTTATGGGCAGGTGGTGGATTTCACAGGCCCCTCACAGTTACTAACATGCACTGCCTACTCATAATAAGTTCTTTACCTACAATACTATATCTCATCCTTACCTTTTGAACATAAAATAATATTTTATTTTTTTCAACTGTTAGATATGAGGTAACTTAAACACATCAAACTTAAATGATCTGCTTTAGGTCACATGCTAGTGAATGCTAGAGTCAAAATTCAAACCTACATAAACCTAAATAAACAACTCACAGGTATACTTAACACTGTGCTTTGGGCTTTTAGATGAGACTTTCAGGGTTTTTCAGGACACCCCACATGCTCAGAGGAGAGAACAAACTAGATAAGTTTACGCATGTGTCATTAGCCTTTCTTCAGTGCCTGCCTTGAGCTGTGTTAACTGTGTTTCTCAAATATATCATGTATACACCAGGTGTGCTCAGAAGGTCTCCATTGGTTTCTATGCAGTCTCAGAAAAAATATGACTCCTCTTCTCAGAAATTCAAAGTTTTGAAGGAAAAGGAAGTATCATCTCATGAAACAAATAAAGAAGTGTCTATTCAATTTGGTTGCCCATTTCTTGATAGGGTCATTTTTTTTAGTGTAAAGTCTTTTAAGTTCTTTGTATATTAAATATAAGTCCTCTGTTAGAGGGATAGCTTGCAAAGATCTTCTCCCATTCCATAGGCTTTCTCTTTAGACTCTTGATAGTTTCCTTTGATGTGCAGAAACTTTTTAGTTTAATCCTATCCCACTTATTCTTGTTTTAGTTTCCTGGGCTTTGTGGGTCTTGTTGAGGAAGTTTCTTCCTGTGCCTATATGTTGGAGTGTTGAATCTATGACCTCCTCTAGTAATTTCACAGTCTCTGGTCTAACTTACAGGTCTTTGATCCATCTCAAGTTAACTCTTGTGCAGGGTGAGAGGTAAGGATTTAATTCCATTTTTCTACAGATAGATAACCAGTTTCCCTAACACCATTTGTTGAAAAGGCTGTCTTTTCTCCAACATATGTGTCTGACATCTTTGTCGAAAATAAACTGGCCATAAGTTTGTGGATTTGTTTCTGTATTTTCTATTCTGTTCCATTGGTCTGTATGTCTGTTTTTGTGCCAACACCATGCTGATTTTATTATTATAGTTCTGTAGTATAATTTGAAATCAGGGATTATGATGCCTCCTGCATGGTTCTTATTGCTGAGAATTGCTTTGGCTACTCTAGGTCTTTTGTTTCTCCATATGAAATTAATGATTGATATTTCTAGGTCTGTGAAGAATGATATTGGTATTTTGATAGGGATTGCATTGGCTCTGTAGATCACTTTTGATAGAACGGCCATTTTGATAATATTTATTCTGCATATCTAAGAGCAGTGGAGATCTTTCCATCTTCTAAGATCTTCAATTTCTTTCTTCAGTGTTTTATAATTTTCATTTTAAAGGTCTTTTACCTCTTTGGTTAGGTTTATTCCTAGGTTTTTGATTGGTTTTGAGGTCATTGTGAATGGAATTGTTTTCTGGATTTCTTTCTCAGTGGATTCATGGTTGACATATAGGAAAGCTACTGACTTTTTTAGGTTGATTTTGTATCCCACTACTTTTCTGAATTGGTTAATCAGCTCTAGTAGATTTTTGGTTGAGTTTTTTTGGGTCTTCTAGATATAGGATCATATCATCTTCAAATAGAGATAATTTTATTTCTTCTTTTCCTATTTGAATTCCTTTGATATCCTTCTCTTGTCTTATGGCTCTGGCAAGAGTCTCAAGGACTATATTGAAAAGGAGTGGTGATAGTGATCATCCTTGTCTTGTTCCTGATTTTAAAGGGAATTCCCACAGTTTTTCCTCATTCAATATGATGTTGGATTTGGGTTTATTAGAAGAGATACAAATGGCCAATATATACATGAAAAAATGTTCAACATCATTAGCAATCAGGGAAATGCAAATCAAAACTACTCTGAGATTCCATCTAACCCCAATCAGAATGGCAATCATCAAGAAGTCAAACAACAATAAATGTTGGCGAGGATTTTGGGAAATAGGAACTCTTCTTCACTGTTGGTGGGAGTGCAAACTAGTTCAACCACTATGGAGATTAGTGTGGAGATTCCTCAGAAAACTGGGAATGGATCCACCATATGATCAGCTATACCACTACTGGGTATCATACCAAAGGATTGAAACCAGAGAATTACAGTAATACATGCATACCCATGTTCATAGCAGCACAATTCACAATAACTAAATTATGCAACCAACCTAGATGTCCATCAACAGATGAATGGATTATAAAACTATGGGAAATACACACAATGGAATTCTACTCAGCAATAAAGAAGAACAAAATTATATCATTTGCAAGAAAATGGAAGGACCTGAAGAACATTATGTTAAGTGACATCAGCCAATCACAGAAAGAGAAGGGTCATATGTTTTCTCTAATATGCACAAGCTAGGTAGTAGTTGGGACACAAGAGGGACACCGGACAACGGTGGAGAAGCTTCAGTGGAGCCAGGGAAGTGGTCTAAGGGAAGGGGAAAGGGAAGAATGAAGTTCATTAATGGAAT